>WSTS01000006.1:0-63588 GCA_019627755.1 Serendipita sp. 411 | reverse complement strand
GCGGTGGATATACCCCCCTATATCAACCCCCACACCCTTTGGCGCCCCCTTTTAACCGGCCCCTCCCGCCCGCCCCCCCCCCCCCCCCCCCCAACTCCTACCCGCGTCCAACAAAGAGAGTGGCCCTCCCTGTCAGCTCCAACAGACTTCTTCAACACTGATTAATTTCAGTTCCAATCGATATGCCAACAAAGTGGCCTATTGGGATCAGAATCGGTGTTGGTGTATGTTTTCACTCGCCCCCCAAGCAATGACGGCCTCCACTGACCTTGACACTACATATAGGTACTATCTATTGCCGGCTTACTCTCTTTTGTTCCCACGACTATTCTCATTGGATTCATTGCCGTGCGTACTCCTTTGTTTCCATCCTGGCTTTGAGCCAGACGTGCAATATCACCAATTAACAATCGTGCTTACTAGATTTCAGCCTTCAAAAAAGGCAGTAAGAACCATAGTTTCTCGCGTAGTCCTCTGGCCGCCTATTTCGTCTGCCTTCTCTTTTGTGATGCAGTCGAGGGCATCTCATCGATGCTTAGCTTTGGCCCAGCTGCAGAAGGCGTGATTACGGAGGGTGCATTATGTACTATCCAGGCGGTGCTCAAGCAATTTGGCCTCGTTGGAGCAGCCCTATGGTTGCTGGTCATAGCAACCCACACATTCTCTCTTCTCTTTTATCGAGTTCACCCTCCCCGTTGGGTATTTTTCTCAACTCTCTGTGGGGTCTGGCTCCTCATCTTTGTCATCATACTCATTGGCCCCGCTATCCTTCGCCCTACACGCAGTGTCCCATTTTATGGCAACGCCGGAATGTGGTGTTGGATTAAAGGGGAGTACTTTGTCGAAAGAATTGCCCTTCATTATGGATGGCAATGGCTCTCTGCTTTTCTCTCACTCGTCCTCTATACGCTCCTCTTTTTCCGACTTCGTGGCAACATACGAGTAAACGGGTGGAATTTCTACTTGCAACGCCGCCCGACTCTTGCCACCATCCCGGTAGCTAAGCTGACGCCCGCCATCAGCCCTGGAATCCACCGGCATTTAGGCACCTCCAATCGGCATATGGCACCGGTGGTGGATCCACAAGTACAAAGGATTGCTCGAAATATGATGCTATATCCGATTGCATACATATTGTTGGTCCTCCCTCAGTCGGTGGTACGATTCCTTGAATTTACTGCTCATAAAAAATCTCCGGACAGTATCAGACTAATTGCAGCTACACTTTTGTGGCTAAATGGTCTGGTGGATGCAGTCTTGTTCATCTTGACTCGCCCATCGGTCAACACCGGCCTCTCTTTCCTTCCTCACTCGCTTCGTGCCTTCTTTGGACTATCGTCCGAAGACGAAAGCGGAGGAAACGGGCAGCAAGTGCCATCATATCATTCTCCAGCCCACAGAGTGTCGACCCTACCTATGGAGCAAGCTCGCGGAATCAGTATCGAAGTGAACGTCGAGAGCAAAGCAGAAAATTGGCCTGGCTCTCGAGTCACGTACTCACATGGATGGGAGCGATCTGTTGGATTACATGGCACAGTAGCCTCGTTGAACCATCACCATCACCATCACCATCATGACCGCAACCTGTCCAGTTCGACGGTATACAGCGATCACGACCGAAAGAAACCCTCGTTTGAGGATGAGCGTGGTGGTACCTCCTATGCGGGCTTGAGGAAGGTAGATGAAGGAGCACGCCAAGTTAGAGAAGAGGAAGGAGAGTTCATTCAGTATCTTCAACCGCACCCGCCTCCTCGAGTAGCAGAAGCTCCCGCTCGTGTTCATTCTGGTGGCTTTGGGCATGTTGGTATGCATGACTATTCCTATAATGGCGACCCTGTCATTCCATATCCCATTGTTTCACCTCCCGTTATTCCACATCCATACAACGGTCAGACGGTAATGCGTTGATGTCGTCTCCCCCGCCCCTTCCCCCAAAAATCGAATCTCCCCACTCCCAGTGCTTTTGCAACGTACTCAAATTCAAACTCATCGAAGCAAAGGTTAAACGAAACTATGATTTTCTCTCTGTAACTTGGACGTTCAACAAGATCTCTAACGAAATATCCGTCTCGGATGAATTAGATTGACCCCTCCACGATTAGTGTGCTACGTAAATAGATGTGCAAATGTATCATCACAAGAATTTACTGTTTCCCAATACTATTCGTTCTGCTTGATTCATTATTAGTGAGAGTACTGGTCGAAATACAAATAAATTACGGGCTTTGTTCTGTTTCTTGCTTTATGGCTTCTGCAGCAATTATTAGCCACGAAAGTAACTTCAGAATATAACAGTAGCATCGAGCATAAAGTGGTAATAAAGAGGATTCTGGACCGTGGTCTTCAGGGAAATTTGGCCGTTTCAAGGTTCATGCAGGGTCGCTTGTCATCGCCGGCTTAGTAGTAAGTTGATGCTTGAACCTGACCATGGAAAACCGTGCCTGCTCAGCATTCTCCAAGTTGTGTTACAGAGCAAAGGAGATGGGTTTGACCACCTGCTGGGACTCTTCAGATTTCGGGAACGGTGAGATAACTCGAACGACTCCCTACATTCAATGAACAGACCGCAAACCGACGTATTGGAGCCGAATTCCAGCCACGATTCGTTTGATGGTATTTCTGTCGAGCATATGGACGAATGCAAATATGGCTTTCATCACGTTTCATTCGCAATATCAGCCAGGCTGCTGTCTTGCGAAGTCGTGAGCCCCCGTTTCCATCTTGGCCCGTGATGACCATACTTCAACTGGTTCGGACTGACTTGCAAAGACCCATAAGAGCGGGAACGGCGGGAAGGGATGTGGTACAAGTTTCACATCCCGCCATACAGAGTTCGCATCAGGGTAAACCTTGTTCGCGTCTTCTAATGATTAGAAAGGAGACTCCGGGCGTCATTCGAACAAGCTAAGTTATCCCGAAAGATTGGGAAACAGTAGAGGCTTGCCCCACGGACTGCTTCTTCCTGCATTGACCCTGATATCCATCATACCCATCCCCACGACTATCCCGAACTCCTGGATACTGGCACTTGCATCAATCGGGCCGATTGACTATCATTGTCCCTGCTCCTTCCAAACAATGTCCACGGAAATTTGGTGCGGGAAATCCGGACGCAAAATTACAGTCTAGTGCCTGGACGGTAAGCGCTCGCTCTGATCGATTCCTAGCCTCTTTCAGTCAAGCGGCCACTTTGGTTGTGTACTATTATCGTCACGGAGAAACCGCTAGATGGTCGTTCCTTGACCTCGCAAAATCAAACGAGACACTATCAGACAAGATTGATGCCTTCCTGGTGTCCGAGATATCTCCAAATGTGAGGGAGGCGTCGAGGAGTCGATGCCTCTAGGCAGACCAAAGGCGGCGCAGCGAGCCTCCGAATGGGACCCCCCGCGAACTGATAACCAGTCTCTCTCTCTGGAATTAGAGTTTATATACGCTCGATTTTACGATCTCAACTCCATTTGATCACTTCCTTCGCCTACACAGCCAGCCGTGATCTCCTGACTTCATTAACAGGCTAGATTGGCATTTTCCACCCGAGATAGCAACGCCAAATAGGCCACAAGCGGCACATCTATTCGAAGAGAACGGCAATCGAGAGCCACAGACCTGCCACCCTCACAATGTTGGTGTCATCCGAGGACTCTTTCATTGAGCCTCACGACAATCGAGCGTGTACTCATGGTCTCCTGTGAACGAGATTCGGAGGAAAGCGAACATCTAATTCAACGTAGGGGTCACACTTTAGCAATGTCAGGGTCGAGACAAGCGCCAAGTGCTTCGACTCCTATCTAAATCCTCCATTGGGTCATAGCGGATGCGTTCAAATATGCATCCCAGCGCCCATCATTTCCGCCCTCAATATCCTCCACACACAAATTTACTGCGTTGAATGGTTTATCGCTCTTGAATGGCTTCATTTTGAGGCTTCCCGCCTTATGGACGACCAATGGGATATCAAGGCCTGCGTCCAGCTGTCCGTTCCTTCACCTCCGGCGAAAGGCCCTGACTGAGAAGAGGAAGCAAGTGGACCTTGCTACGGAAGAAGACCTACGAAGGTACGCGAAACAGATTAACTAGACCCAGACAGGCCTATATAAACCGAGACTTTCAAAGCTATCAAAGACAAATTTAACCTCCTCCGTCACATAATACGCGTTGTCAGTAACTGACAGGGACGACACAACAAGAAAGGGAATTTCTCCTTCTCTTTCCCCCCCTTCACAGCCGCAGTTCTGGGTGGAGTGCGTTCGGCCTTAAAGGGTTCATTCCACACGCAAGGTGGCATCCTTCCTCACACACCCCTTCAACTTCTTCGTCAGCCTAGGGCGTTCACAGAAAAAGATCGCTCTTATCCTTCCCGTGATGTGCCACTTTCGGAGAATACGCGAAATATTTCAAGTATGCAGGCACGAGTACGAACACGAGGAATTAGTACGTATATTGTTCCTTTCCTACGTTGGGATGGGCTTCGGTCCCAGGCCTTTGGCGTGCAGGGTTGGGGCTGACGTCGGGTTTGTACCTTGGAGATTGACTGCTACCGTCCAACCTGCAAATTCAGCGCGAACCATACCGCAGAACCGCATGATTGTCGAAGAACGTGTCTCCAGTAGTGAGTTTCACAGAATTGTATGATGGATCGGCGGCTGACGCTCCTTTGGCTGTCTGCAGTCGACAATTCCCTCAATCGTACAGTAGGCACCCCTCCCACACACCTATGCAACCGGTTTCTGATCCCTAGGTAGCGGTTCACATAGAGAGGACATGTAAAGACTGCTCCTGAAGACATTTTCATGCACGTCGATGTCCACGCCTCGGGGCGCGATCGGTCTCGACGGCACATCTCACCATCTCTCTCGCCCCCTTGTATCTAACGCTATATCTGCTCGTCCTAATTCCCGGCAACCGCGTCTTGCAATACCATCACATTCTGCCCGATGAACGGACGTGGGAGGCTATTGGTGCGGCGGCTTCGCCTCGATAAGCGTGCATAATTAAAATCGATGAATGTCCATAGGGTAATTTATGGTTATGGATTTGCTGGGTCTGGCTGATGCCGATATTCACGCTTTTCTATTAGAACGCGAAGTCGACAAATTTGTTTTTCATTGTACTGGATATTGCGCCTGCCATTACAACATTGGTTCCGGACGGGTTAGTTTATTTCGCTGAAACCCGCTCAAGCACCCGATACAGTGGGAGGAAAATACCTTTTCCTGGGTGGATTGCACCGATGGGAAATTGAACAGACCTCGAAGGCTCATAGCAACTATACCAATCCCGAGGAACAGAACTTGTCGCAAGCCAGGTCAATTGTCACAACTATGACCCTGCCGTACACCCATTCTACGTTCTCCTGTAGATGCGGACGACGGACAGGAAATGTGATCGCGTCCGACAAGGTTTGGACGACTGTCGCCGGCCGTCGCCGTGTCGGAATTAAGATTCAGGAAAGAGATGGTTCTGTTCTGACGCGCTTCCAGGTTACGTAGAAAGCAGTCAATTCCCGATATAGGCATCAAAAGGATACACGACCCCGCTCCGCCGGAAGCAGAGTTTCTGCTTTGACAGCTTCACCCGGAACTGCAATCACACTCTTCCTCAGAGGCTAGGCTAGAATCACTCTTCCGGTTGGTCCTACCGTGGGTTCCATGCAGCGCCCAATGATTCCTTAATAGTCACTAGCCCCGATGAAACATGCGAGCGCGCGCCCAGACCCCCCCCCTCAGCCATTAGACTTGCACGTCAAACCTTGCCCGTGTGGCCCACACATACGATGAAAATCTGAATTCGTTAAATGAAGTGGAACAAATCGTCCTCGGGTCCTGATTATTTCTCGGCTCAGTTTACACAGCTGTGTTCAGCTGAAGTATTGAGAATCCGTAATAGAGGCGTATTACAACTTGGTCTTGACCGCGTCCCTCCCGTGTCGTCAGCACTATGGATCCTCAGTGGCGCTTTTCATTGTCCGAATTACGGGAAACTCCGTCCTGTCTTCCTCTTGAAGAAGAAATGTCGAGGCGGCATAAGGGTATCGATTGGCTGATGCGAGTTGGGGCAACGCTTCGTATGTATGTTACCTTCTCATCACTATACGCTGTCTCCATGAATAATTACTATTTACTCCGCGTAATGGATTGTTTCAAGGGGTCTAGGGCCGTGTCTGACAGCTGCTACATACTTTCATCGCTTCTATATGCGAAGGATGCTAGAGGATTACCATGAATATGTACGGTAGAGCACTCACCCGGTGCGACATGAACTAGATCTTTCCCTACTCTACAGGAAATAGCTGCCACTTGTCTCTTCCTCGCATCCAAAACCGAGGAAAACGGCAAAAGGTTGGAGGACCTTGTGATTGTTGCGTTGGCAAAAATACGTTCCATACCTCCAAACCAAGTAGCTGGGTCATACGATGCAGTCAGTGTCGTTTGAATGTGTGTTTCATCCTCCAACTAACGGATGTACAGGAAGCAAAGCGGTGGGAGAACGTCATTCTCACCTACGAGGAGGTCCTCCTGGAGGTTTTATGCTTTGACTTCAACATTCATTATCCTCATGCTTTTTTGGCCGACATTGCCTCATCATTAGAGAGCAGCAGACAGAGGAGCGGTCCACTTGTCGAGTGTATCTGGTCCGTCGCACATGATTCATACAGAACACCGCTATGTGTTCTGGAATCGCCCCAAGTGATCGCCGCGGCATGTCTCCTCTTCGCTCAGTCCTTGATTGATGGACCTGAAGGACCGAGTCTCACCCAGCGACTTGAAGTGCAACAACACGGTGAACCAAACTGGCGCCAAATCCTTGGTATTACGGAGAACGACTTACAGTCAATTGCCAGTAAGCTCTACCTCGTCTATCTCATGGCAGACTTTTGCTGATGTGAGCCTTTGTCGTTCTAAAGTTGCACTCACGGTCCTTTGCCAATTCTATCGCTCTTGTGCTCATAAGGACCCGTCCAAACCAGACGTTACTCCCTATAAACTCATAGAGCCACCTACCCTGGACCTCGAGGTCCCTCAACTGTTCAAACCGGTGTCGTCGTCCTCAACTACTAACGGCATAAAATCATTCGTACAATCCACAAATGGTTCGAAAACGCCCGCAGATCCCCTCGGCACCGTGCCATCGACCCCATTCCCGCTTCCACCAGTCTCTCCATCCCCGATGCAGTCTCAATCTCCCACAAGCCCTTTATCCGGACAAGCGTGAAGAGCTATGTAGTTAATCGTGTTTAATTATTACGATAAAATCGAACTTTCAGTGTAACACACGACATTGTCAGCTAGTTGCATCTTGTCGTCTTTGAACTCTTCCATAACACCTTGGCCACAATGGATGGCGCGCCTACTCCAGAAGAGGACTTTTCTGCGCTATCAATCGCCGAAAGGCTCGCTCATAAGAACTGGAAAGCGCGTGTATCCGCGTATGAAACCCTTGTGAAGACTTTCCAGGCCACGCCCTCGGAGACGGACCCCGCGTTCAAGCCGTATATATCAAGTCCTGACCTGCTGAAGAAGATGGTGACAGATTCGAATGTCGTGGCACAGGAAAAGGGCGTTGAAACCGTCATCGCGTTTGTCAAGTTTGCCGGGGAGACAGCTGCGAGGACAAGAGAGGTCGTCGTGCCCGCATTAGTTGATAAATGCTTAGGATCGACGCGTCAAGGCACTAAAGCAAAAGCTATTGAGCTCATTCTGGAGTATGTTGAAGTGGAAAATGGAGCGGCCGCCATAGTCGTACGTTTTGCGGTTTTTACGCGCTGTATTGATACGCTAATACTCTATTTTCATTTCATAGGACGATGTACTTCCTGGTTTGAATGCAAAACAGCCAAAGGCAGTGGCAGGCGCGGTGTCTGTCCTGAAGGATATTATCAGGTGAGTATTCGCGCATACTCTCTATAGTATGTCCTATCTAGAATTCATTCTCCACAAGATTATATGGCCCCGTGGTCTGTCCGCCCAAGTCCGTCTTCAAAGCGTTGCCAAAGATTTTCGCCCACTCTGATCAAACAGTACGTGCCGAGGGCTCGCAGCTAGTTCAATCTCTATATAGCTATGTTGGAGACGCAATACAGCCCGCGATCGCGGAGCTGAAACCAGTTCAAATCAAAGAACTAACAGAAGCATGTGAGGCGCTCAAAGCGGCCGGGAAGGGTCCAGGCTCATTCAAACCAGAACGCATAACAAGGGCTGGTCAGCGTGAAAGGGAGGTACAGGAGGCTGCTGGGATAGAAGAGGTGGAGGCTCCTCCAGAGGAGATAGATCCGCTTCAATTCGTATCGGAGACAGATGTGGTCGCCAAGTTTCCACCAGATCTATATGCAAACCTCGCTTCATCCAAATGGAAAGACCGAAAAACAGCTTTGGATGACCTAGCCGCGGTGCTCACGCCTATGCAAAAAATCAAGGATTCACCTCCTGAATTCGCAGAGCTAGTGAAGGCGCTTGCAGGACGTATGCCAGACGCGAATATTATGTGTGTAATGGCTGCCGCTGCTTGCGTCGAGGGGCTTGCCAAGGGTTTGGGAAGCCCCTTTGGTCGTTATCGAGAAATCATCGTAACGCCGATGATCGATCGACTCAAGGAGCGCAAGCAAAACGTTACTGACGCGTTGGGTCTAGCCCTAGACGCTGTGTTTGCAACAGTATGTACTAGTCTTTCCGTTGTGAGCATTACTTCATCATGCTATAGGTTACATTCCCGGATATCATTGGGGATGTACTTCCACATTTGTCATCCAAGAATCCGCAGGTCAAAGAAGGCGCCGTTAAATTCCTCCATCGGTGTATGCTCTCGACGAAGACACCTCCGGCCCCACCACAGGTCAAGCCATTGTCCGAAGCAGTTGCATCGCTGTTGGCAGATAGTGCGGAACCTGTACGTAATGAGGCAGCGGAAACTCTTGGAGTCTTCATGAAGATTATCGGAGAGCGAGCAATGAACCCTGTTCTGGAGCCCTTGGATGATATCAAGAAGACAAAGATCAAAGAGGCATTCGACAAGGCTGTAGTCAAGTGCAAGGTCGGTTCTGCGGCTCCACCACCTCGAGCTGCTGCACCGACAAAACCTGAGCCGTCAAAGGTAAGTTCCTACAAGTGTATACCCTGAAATTGGCTCAATATATCGTAGAAAAAGGGTGCGGCCCCAAAGCGCCCGGTTGAAGAAGATGCACCAGAGGTTCCAGAGAAAGCAGCAGCTCCTAAGTTACCTCCAAAATTGGCGGCGAAGCTCGGGGTAAGGCTGTTAGTACTCCTGCCTATGCTGGCTTTAATACATATATAGGCATCAAAAAAACCTGCAGCAGAGGGGGAGGGCTCTTCTTCATCTCCTGCTCCAGGGGGATCTGCTGCAGTCGCACCAAGGAAGCCCGCAGTCGCTGCTGCAGCGAAACCATCTGGGAAAGCAACTGGTCCGCCCCCAGCCACAGATACTTTCAAGTTTAGGTTTACTCCGGAAGATGCAGAAGGAAAGATCGAGGAATTAATACCATCTGGAATCCGTACAGACTTTGGCGACGCAAACTGGAAAACCCGTTTAGCGGCATTGGACGAAATGACTGCGTGGTTGGAAGGTGGTATTGTGGAGGATGTTGAAAGTGAGCTTGTAGTCAGGTTTCTTGCAAAGAAAGGCTGGAGCGAGAAGAACTTTCAAGTAGTGTAACCTTTTACCTTCAGAGCGCTCTCTTTTAATGGTTCACCTAGGTTTCGGGAAAACTATATGGGATCCTGTGTCTCCTCGCAGAGCGTGCTCCCACGTTTGGCAAAGCATCTGCTGCCCTGGCAATCCCCCACTTGACAGAAAAACTTGGGGACCTCAAGCTTAAGAAGCCGGCTGGAGATACCTTGATGCTATTTGCTGAGAAGACTTCACTCTCATTCGTCTTCAGCCAGTGTAAGGGCCAGAGCACTGTTTTATTCCCCTCTTTCTGATGGAACGCCCTAGCCTATGATCCATTGACGAAGCAGAAGGCCCCGAAAGTCATCGCCGATGCAACTGCTTGGATGAAGGATGCTTTGACGGAGTTCGGCATCGCAGGCCTCTCCCTGCGTGCTTTCATCGAATACTTGAAGAATGCCCTCAAGAACTCTAATGCTGCTGTCCGCTCTAGTGCAACCAATACATTGGTGACATTGAAGCTGTTTGCGGGCTCTGGTTTGGCGTTTAATAATAATATAAGGGAATCCTTGACTGATTGATTTTAGCTGTCAAGGACTTCTTGGATGACCTCAACCCTCAGCTTATGGCTACAATCGACAAGGAGTTTGAGAAAGTGGAAGGGCAAGCAGCACCCGTCCCAGCAAGGACACAGGCAGATGTGTCGCCTGTCACAGCTACTGGGGGGACCTCAAAGGCAGCCGATCCTATGGAAGAGCTGTATCCCAGAGTTGATATCGATCGGTTACTATCTGGGACAACCATCCTCGTCGATTCCAAGAGCGACGCGTGGAAGTCTAGAAAAGAGGGGCTAGAGAAGTTACAGGGGCTGCTAGAAGCCAATAAGCGCTTCAAGCCCACCTTAGGTGCGATAATCAATGTTCTGATGAACACAAGGCTAATATGAACCAGGTGATATCGGCCAAGTATTGAAAGCACGCGTTCTCGATCAAAATAAGCTCGTGCAAGCACTTGCACTTGATATTATTGCACGGATTGCTACGGGAATGAACAAGCCTTTCGAGAAGTACACGCGTATCTTCGCTGTACCTGTAGCCACTGTTCTCGCTGACCAGAAGGCCCCTATACGGACCTCCGCAATGGCCACCCTGACTGCTATGGCTACGGCATGTGAGAGTATTGACTCTCTCGTTCATGGGCTGGCCGCCGCTCTAGAGGTGCAGAATCCAATGCAACGGTCCACCCTGCTTGGGTGGCTCGTGGATTGGTTTAAGGACCATCCTCCAACTACAGCAAACTCCCTTTCGGATTTTGCAGCTCCAACAATTTTATGCTTGGACGACCGCAGTGCCGAAGTCAGGAAAGCAGCACAAGGATTACTCCCATATCTTATTCAAAATATCGGATATGATGCCGTTGTAAAGGAGACCAATCCCTTGAAACCTGCGTCCCGTTCAGCCATTTTGCCCATGCTACAGGCTCTCAAACCCTCAGGCTCAACTTCAGCACCAGTACCAGCATCAGCACCTAATCTAGAGTCGGACGCCGCGCCTAGTGCACCTGCCAAGGCAAAATTGACCGGAGTGTCCCGCCCTATTGCCAAAGCCCCTTCAAATCCGACATCCTCAAGGCCAGAGTCAAGAGCAGAATCGGAGATCGATGCCACTGGCTCGGGGAAACTCCCAGTCAAAAGCAAACTTACGGCTCTCAAGAGACCAGGTGCAATTCCGGCACCGGCAGCCAAGGGCACCCCGTCCACACCCACCAGTTCGGGGACTCCTGCTCCGTTTTCGGGATCGAATCCGGAAATGAAGAAAGCACGTCTTTCGAAAGATGCCGGTCGTTGGATCATCGAGAATGGTCCCGTTCGGAAGGATTTAGCTGACTTTCTCCAAAGTCAGATGGAAAACCAGACGTCGAAAGATCTGTCGCAGTTGCTCTTCAGTCAAGAACATAACGCTGTTAACGATTGGGTGTCAGGTATGACGATAATCGGGGACTGCTATTCGCACACTTTGGCTGGAGACGAGAGATACGGACCAACCAATGAAGATATGAAAGCTATTCTGATGGCTAACGCCGACCTGGCTCTTAAGTATGCATGTCTTCGAGTTCATGAAAATCAGTCGAATGTAGTTGGTAAGGCCTTGGACGTCGTGGAGGCAGTCCAGGCTCTATTGGCTGCATGTGACTACCGGCTTAGCGACCTAGAAGCAGCCGCCTTTCTTCCAACTTTTGTTCATAAGGTGAGAAATACCCGCAAGCTCGCTCTGAGATACTAATCTCATAAATCCGATAGTTGGGAGATGCCCGTGAGCCCGTGCGCGCTCGGGTCCAACTGATCATCCAGCGCCTGCCCAAAATCTATTCATACAGCCGGATTTTCCAGATTCTCTTAGAACACGGTCTACGCTCAAAAAATGCTAAGACACGACAGGGATCACTAGACGAACTGGCGCACGTACTCAAAGCTGCAGGGCTCAGTGCATGTGACCCTGCCAAAGCCTTCCCGGTGGTTGCATCAATGATCGGAGACAAGGACTCTACAGTCCGAAAATCAGCTTTGAGCGTACTGAGGTCAGTTCTATCTCACTGAATGTGCCTTAACACTCACAACCTACCACTTGTAGTGAAGCATACGCTCTGGAGGGCGAGAAGATATGGAGCCATGTAGGAGTTCTTTCGCCGAAGGATAAAGGGCAGTTAGAGGAGCGATTACGGCGAGTTCCGGGAGGAAAGCAGCCAGCTTCGCCCACACAACAAACTCCTACACCACAGACTCCAGCTACTCGTATAGCTGCATCACGGTTATCTATAGGATCTCAAAGAGCAAATTCCCCTGCATTTTCTTCAAAGCTTGCAAGGCCTATGTCCCCAGCAGTTTCGGTGTCTGGTCGAGCCTCACCGACCCCAAGCGGTCGTGAAACTCCTACAACCCCTACAACTGGTGGTATCGCTAGACCCAGAAGTCTTCAGCCCTCCAGATTAGCTGGTCCACGTGGACGTGGCATTGGCCCTTTAAAACCATCTTCCCGACCTAGTTCTGTTTCAATCAAACCAGAAGCTCTCTCGGACGTTTTGAATGGCAATGGTGTACCTGTTGGTCCTGATCTGGACAATCCAGACGATATCAGCCTCATTCTTTCTAACATCCTTAGCCATGACTCCTCGAGAAGTGTGGAAGCATTGAAGAAAATCCAAAAGATTCTCGAGATCTCCCCAGAAGTGGCGCACAGCGACAAGGGGTATAGAGATTTGGCAGATCACACAGAAGGCGTGATCGAAACGGTCACTCTTCAAATGTCCCATGTTTTCGACCAAGACCTGCTGGAACCGGCCAACTTCCGCCTAGCAAAACATCTGATTCAGACCTTGAATGCTTTCTGCGATCACCCAATACTTGCAGAATCTCTCCCGGTTGACAGTCTCCGCGGTCTGTTGGAGGAACTAACACTTCGACTACTCATAACGGACGAAAGCCCCGAAACTAAGATCAAGGATCTATCAAAATTCATCAACATGATACTTCTTCGTCTTTTTGCCACAGGACGTCGTATCACAATTTTCCGGTAAGTGCTCTTTTCACGACCATACAAAACTCTCACCGTCTGAATCTCAGCGCACTATTTCTTCTCCTCTTGCAAATCGTGAAGCCATTCGCAATGAACGGAACCAAACCTGAGGATCGTCCCGCGAGAGTGGCTGAACTTGTCCTCAAATGCATCTGGAAGCTAGCTCGTAACATTCCCGACGATCTCAAGAACCACGTCTTGGATCCTGTCGAATTATTCCCAGCAATTGAGCAATTTTTACAATCGATACCCCCTAATGACTGGAGAGCAAGAGCTACAAACAAGGTCCCAAGTGGAGATATGCCCCTACGGACGGTTAAGGTCATCATTCAACACGTAGTTGGTAAGTTTAACCTTTATATATTGAGATCTTCTGCTGACAACTTTGGTTGGAAGCCGAGTTCCGGGAGGATGTTTACGAGCATCTATCGTCTGCTTTTGACGACCCTTCCGCGACCATTGTATATCCCTATGTTTACCGGATACTTAATGCACGACCCAAAGATGAAGCATCTCGGGCTGCCGCCGTCGAACAACCACCGTCTCCTGCCCAGACCGCACCCCGAAGCGCACAGTCTTCAATATTTTCCCGTTCGCGTCAAGATTCCACTGCTTCCCGTGCCTCGACTTCACAAAGTCACGAAGCGTCTGGTCGCTCTACACCACAGTCACAACATACAGTCAACCAGGCTGATCTTGACGAACAACTGAATGCGATATGGCTCAAAGCTTCGGCTGCTGAAAATGGCGCCATGCACAAAGACGCAATCAATGACCTTTGGAACTTTGTTAAGGCACACCCAGAGATGAAAACACGTGTGGATGCGATGATTGATAGCACAGGCGGTGTCTATATGCGTTATATACGAAGGGCTCTTGCGAGCCGGCAAGCCGAAGATGACCTGCGTTCTGGTACCTCGCGATCCTCTGGTGAGCTTCATGCATATAAAGTTGATCATGCAGATCGCTGACTGCCAGGACAGTACGATCCGATTCCGTAGACATGTCTCAAATTGCGCCGTCTCCTGTTCGAACTCCGGGCTCTCCTCGACGCTCCATGGTTGCAGATGACGATTCTGCAGCAAAGATGAGACACCTTCACGACATGTTTAATTACAACGGCCGGACAAGTATTGTCAGCAACGGGTCCTCGCGAGGGTCTATTTATGATGGTCAGGGCATTAATCATCCTGGGGTCCAAGCACATTTGGAAAGTCTACGGAGGAGAGATAGTATGGCGTTTAATGGACCATAGGTCGGGTGTTCTTGTCTTACCACTGAACATCGTATCTCGTCTTTTGCTCATCCGTGTATTTACTGCTGTACTCCGTAATCCTTGAAATTTTTTCGTCTTTCGTCTTTCGTCTTTCGTCTATTCTTTTTCATAGTGGTGCTCGACCCTTAGCCGGCGGGTCATTTTTCGATCTCCCCAAGAGACCTCACTTGAACCCGACCACGACAGGAAAGCCTTCCTTTGGTTTAATTTTATCCATATGTCCTCCTTACGTGTCTTATCACGCACACAAGTAGGTTCACTTCTCGCAAAGTTGGGCCCGACTCAAAAAATTTTAAAATCCTCCAGTTGCGAACCAGCGGCCCGAGCTTTGCGCGAGCCTCTGTTAGGTGCTATGCATCATCAAAACCTCAAACTCTTAAAGAAAGGTTCGCCGAGCTCATTCCCAAGGAGATTGAAAATGTACGTCATCAGCGTCGAAGGCGTTTGCTTACCCGGTCTGAAATCCTTATCAGGTGAAAGCAATCCGAGCGGAGCACGGGAAAAAAGCGTTTGGTCAAGTCACAGTCGACCAAGTCTATGGGTACGCTTTCACTTAGCTTTACAGCAAAAGCTTACCTCGCTATCTCAGGGGTATGCGAGGACTACCTGCGCTGTTGTGGGATGGCTCTGTCTTAGACGCCGGTATGTCTTGAATAAGTGTATTTTTGCTGAAAATCTCATTTCGTAACAGAGGAGGGCATCCGTTTCCGCGGCAAGACAATACCCGAGTGCCAGGCAGCATTGCCTAAAGCTCCAGGGGGATCAGAGCCTCTTCCAGAAGGACTTTTCTGGCTTTTACTTACAGGGGAGGTCCCCACTGATGCCCAGGTACAATCCCTATCTCAGGATTGGGCCCATCGTGCAGCTCTCCCAGAGTTTGTTGAGGAAATCATCGACCGCTGCCCACCTACGCTCCACCCCATGTCCCAATTCTCAATGGCGGTAACAGCTCTAAATCATGACTCTGCATTCGCAAAGGCCTATCAAGAAGGGATCTCCAAAAAAGACTACTGGGGACCTGTTTTTGAGGATTCTATGGATATGTACGTTCGGATGATTCTGCAGGAGCTCTACGCTAATACTATTCTTAGGATCGCTAAACTACCCAACATCGCTGGACGCATTTACCGCAACGTCTTTGGTTCCGGGAAGCTTCCTGCCATCGACACCACAAAAGACTATTCATGGAACCTCGCCAATCTTTTAGGCTTTGGTGACAAGGAAGCATTCGTCGAATTGCTCCGCTTGTATATTACCATTCACTCAGATCATGAAGGTGGCAATGTATCAGCTCACACCGGCAAGCTCGTCGGCTCTGCTCTCTCCGACCCCTTCTTGGCCTTTGGAGCCTCTCTCAACGGCTTGGCCGGGCCTCTTCACGGCTTGGCGAACCAAGAGGTGCTGACATGGCTGATGAAGATGAAGTTAAAACTCGGCGATAGCCCCTCAGACGAGGCTGTCAAAGAATACATTTGGAGCACCTTGAATTCTGGCCAAGTGGTACCCGGATATGGACACGCCGTACTGAGAAAAACTGTGAGTAGTATACTTAATGCCTAGCTCACACTATTGATGCCTATTCCAGGACCCACGTTACACCGCTCAACGCGAGTTCGCATTGAAGCACTTGCCCAACGACTCCTTGTTCAAGCTTGTCGGTCAGATCTATAATATTGCCCCAGATGTTCTACTTGAAGCCGGCAAGGCCAAGAATCCATGGCCGAATGTCGACGCACACTCCGGAGTCTTACTCACATACTACGGGTCAGTCATGACTATGAATGGAGAAATCATTGATTCTGAGACTTTATATTAGGTTGACTCAAATGCAATTCTACACCGTTCTATTTGGTGTCTCGCGTGCCTTTGGTGTCGCCGCCCAATTGATCTGGGATCGCGCACTTGGTGCTCCTCTCGAAAGACCCAAGAGTTACTCGAGCGAGGCTATCAAGAAAATGTTTGCGAACAAGTAAAATCCGGACAGTGTAATAGCTGATCTGTCTCAACCCCCATTGCTATGTTCTGGAGAGCGGTAATACTATGGAGAATCAAACTGTCAGATTCTATGCGTTGACTTTCTATTTCCTATATGACCTTTATTTATCCCTATGCAATTTATCCCGACACCACTTTCCGCACAAAAGAAGGCATTTAGAACTGCGACTATATTGGATTCAATGTGCAACAAAGGTATAACAGCGCAGTCGCAATTGAAGATATCTCAAAAGACTTAATCCCTCAGGTCCTTCCAATCGGGAGCATCAACCAAGCCGATACGAGATGTCTTGCTTGAGGATATGACTGCTCGTTTATTGAGCTCAAATTTCTTCATTTTCGCAGTACCGTCTAAAGAGATATCAGATGGACAATGACTTCACGCTGATTTAGACTTACTGAGAGCCCAGAGGGTAACAACCACCTCGTTCTTGCCTTGGTGGTCGAGTATGCCCTCAGGAACTACATAATAGTCAATATGTGCCCAAAATGACGACGTTAGACATACCAGGATACGATGTCTGTGGGCCAAGGGTCGAAGCAAAGCTGTAATACTGTCAACCGAAGTCCTTCCCCTCGAATAAATTCAACATACCGGCCAAATTGCCACCCATTTACCCAAATGACCGACCGATATGCCGC
This sequence comes from Serendipita sp. 411, assembly GCA_019627755.1. NCBI lineage: Eukaryota > Fungi > Basidiomycota > Agaricomycetes > Sebacinales > Serendipitaceae > Serendipita > Serendipita sp. 411. The sequence continues at coordinate 46,479 of WSTS01000006.1, read as the reverse complement.
AGTGTCAAGTTCAAAGTCAAATGCCAACGGTACATCTGCATCATCCGGAATGTCGAGTTCGAATTCTGTGCGATAGACAGTAATTCCCGCAGTATCTCTTCCTTTGTACGGTGTGCACGTAGACCACCTGGAATCATCGAATCCGGGCTAGAGATAGTATAAGATACGGCACATTGCATGTAGAGACGGGATACAGACGAGATGTGCGCCAATCCTCTCATAATACCAACCACCTTCATTATATTGACCACGAACGTCGTCTGGAGCATATTCGCCACCGACGTCTGGGTATTGATGTTAGCTATTTATCGTATTTGAAATGCCGTCGCCACATACTTCCAGATACAGTCCATTTAGTGAAGTCGTTCCCGGTGGTGGAAAGTAATTTATAGCCAACAACGCCTCGGGGTTTCTTGGGTTCAATGAGCTCAAAACCCCTAAGAAATCTGAGAACTTGCCTTGAATTCGTCGTTTACATTGTAGTCCGATGCAAGACCTGGAAATGATAAGATTTTACATAATAATTCCAAAACAGTCTCACCAGTATTGTCATGATAAACGGTAATAACTGTATATCGTGATCAGCACAAGCACACTCGAAAATAGTATAGTAGATCCATACCATTTCCCTTTTTACGTAACAAATCGGGCGTAAATGTGTAGTTTCCGTTGAGAATGTCAACCCCTGACCATCCTTCGGAGCTCCCTTGAGCAGAACCAAGGAACTTGGAGTTTATGAATACGCTCATAGCACCAGAAAATCCAGTTTGAATAGAGAGGTTGACTCCGGTTGCGTTTCCGTCGAAATGACCCCTCCATATAAGATCTCCAGCGTGGAACCCGTACTCGGACCCATACAGAACATATTTGCCCTCGTAAGGTTGCTGTGGGCGCGCAGTAGTGGTCTTGTTGGCAACGACCCAGGTTGAATCGTCGAAAGAGGCGCTTATTTCCGGTGTATTGTCGATGCATTTCCAGCGACCTTTAGATATGTCGGGAATTTTGACTTTGTTCCCACCTAGATTGTATTGAAGTTTGCCTCGAAGCGACTTTAGCTGACTGTTGCGTGAGACTGAAACAGTCTTCCCATTCCAGGTCACGGTCTTGATGCTTGACGGTCCCCAGATGTCAATAGTTGTGTCGGCGTTGATGTCCCCTTGCAATGTTAAGGTCGAACCCTTTAACAAGGCGGTACGGACGAAGTAAGGACCGGTGATAATCACACCAGCCACTTGAGGACTTGGTGTATAGTAGTTAACGCCCTTGCCAGAGGTTACTCTTGGTGCCCATGAAGCAAGAGCAACCGCTTTGTCTGCGATGAGGACCACTGCTTTTCCAATTGAAATCGCAGCGATCGAACTTGATCGATTAGCGCTCCCAGAAATGACGGTATACTATGGTCGACATTCAGTGGAGATGGTCCTATTATAGGTGGTCTTATGCTTACCTTCTGCTTGTTGGTAATGGTAAATCCGGATTGTGTGCTGTTGCCACTAGAGACAGACGATGTCTGGACAACGATCTCGACACTGTCTGTGGGGTTGGTGTAAAGATAGATGTAGTCGATCTGTACCCTTTGTCAGTACGTCACATGAGTCAGGAATAAACTTGACTGACTCCATCAAAGGTCTGCCATGTCAGCACCTCGGCAGTGGAGAAGATGAGTTTAGAAGAACCAAAGGAATAGTCGGTGACTATGACTTTAGACTCTCTACCGTTCAATGCCATGACTCCAGAGGAAGGAACGACTACGTTGTTCCCCAAGACGGTGGAATTGACCCGGAGAGTGAACTCGGTCTTGGTGATTTTGGCGTTACTGGTTTGTCGAACGACATAAAAGTTGGTTCCAGATTTTGAGTCGTGCCATACGGTTGTGTATACTTCACTCGAATCACTGTAGGCAGTTCCCGTGGCTTGAGAACCATCTCCAACACGATCAGCAGTCATGTAAGCAGGGCTGGCATGTAAAAAGAACGACTGAAGCTTGATTTCTCCCAACTTAGGTGTGATTGTTCTGTCTTCGCGTAATGCCTAGGTAGATCCGTAAGTTGAGAATGTGTCGAATACTATGACAACATACAGCGCCATAGTCATAACCTAGTGGTCATGTCATTAGGTGCTCTATAAAAGCCAAGGAAGGTCTTACTGGAATAAATCGACTCCGTCCCGAGATTACCCCAGCAAGTTCCGCCTACCACCGGTGTTACTATTGTTAATCAGGTTGATTGCATGTCTTACCATAGGTCATATATAAATTCTGCAGCTTAGCGCCACCGGCGATATTATTCTAAGGAAAACATTAGACACCAACACTGTTGGATATCGTCGTCGAAGTCACCTTGTAAAAGACCTGTAGCTGCATTTAGACAAATAAGGCTAAGCAAAACAGGTACTCACGTTTGCGAACTGGTCGTTGGTGAGTTTATAGCATTTATCATAGCCCGCCCCTGAACCCCAGAAATCGAATGCCCCGCCTAGTTGTATATTAGACTAATTGCACATTTCGTCTACTATAACGCGGGATTAGACGCACCTTGCCATTCATAAAGGGCTAGAGGGACTGCCGGTGCCCATACCAGGTGATCGGCATGCATCGCTGTTTGGGGTCAGCGAAAGTTCTATTGAAGGTTATACTACACTTACCAGTATTCATTTCTGGCCATGTGTCAGGGTGTCTGCAATCAAAAAGTGCTGGATAACCATCCCATCCGTAGAGATCGACCGCGCCGACACCTGATGCATACATCCCCTTTGGCCAATTGTCGTTGTGTGTCCTATACGATATAATCAGTATCACTTCGTAAGACTTGAAGACCATGTATTACGTTGGAATTTTGGTGAGCCCCCCTGCCCGGTACGTATCGATCACATCTTGCATGTAATACTCGAGACCGGCGGCCGGGAGATTATAGAACGCGCTTGTACTGAATTCATTCTCCGATTGAATGCCAATAAGAGGCCCGTTTGGGTACTGGGATGTTGGTACATAAGATGCGAAAAGGGAACGCAACGAAATCTTACCTGGAATGGCGCTGATAGTTCTGCAAACTCCTTGATACTATAAAGGTGATTAGAATAGAGCGTGATTAGTTGCATTGAATACCAACTATGGGTGCCAAGCATCTCGATATAGCGTGGCATTGGTGCGGGCCAAAGCGGGCACATTTGTCAACCAGGCAGGTAAACCACCTAATTATTATCATATAAGGGCACGATTCGGCCATCCTAGGTAGGCTTACCTCCTGATGACTCTGCATTGATATATGGACCAGGACGAACCTATTATGGAATAAGGTGAGAGATCAAAGCTTCAATAGTCTACTCACAATCGCCAATAGGCCAACCTCTTGGCATAGCTTCAAAAATTTCACAATATCGTTATGATGCGTCCACCTATTGACGCCTTTTCGCGGGCTTGTCAAGCCCCAGTGCCCTGTAGGAGATGGTCAACGGGTTAGCCAGCACAAGACATCACTACCTACAATAAACAGAGACGCCATTCAATCCAGCAGCCTAGCATTCGGTAAGTAAAATGTGATAGGAAGGGGACGCATATACTTTGAATCTATAGTAGAGTAGTTAGCTCATGGCATAACATCAAGCAGTGCTGGAATCACTTCTGTAGAACATCTTTCCACAATTCGGGTGATGGGAGTCTGAAAGGGTGGAATTCACCCGATAGGAACAGGGTACGCTTGAAACAATTATTCCATGAAATGCATCCGCTTAAACAAGAACCTAAACGTACAGAGTCATCCAAAAAGAGGGAATACTGGTCAAAGGTAACTTTAGCGGTAGAATTTCCGTGGTAAAACCCAGCTGCAGTACGAATAAGGATAATCCTCCTGTATGAGTTGAGTCTTACTCACGAGAACCAGCTGGAACTTGGTATCCGTTTTGGGCAATGACGCTGGAGATACCTAGAGAGGTTATTGCTCCGAGGAGCTGTGCGCTCGCGAGAAACCTGGGGAGTAGCATTAGGAAGTCTCTGGCTATGAACCATCGATATCGTACTTCATGGAAACCAGTTTCTGCGCTGGTAGTAATGAACGTAGACGCGACCTCGAAGACGCTGTGAGCTCTTGAACAAATATCGTCCCCAACGTTATATACTGCAACGTAAGTCTTGGTTTCTCGACATTTCTCCACACTACTGAACCAAGATTCACACCAAAACTTAGAATACGAAGCCTGTTTCCCATTGATAACGGACGGCTTCTTTGATCCCCAGAGTTACTCCTGGGAGTTGAACCCTCGGAAAGACGGAAAGGAGTCAGTGGCCCGGTCGGCTAGTCTGGGAAAGAATGCACTATTGCTCGTGATGGGGTCGAATGCGCCGGAGCAGGATGTTCTCTTGTTAGTCGGACACCTTCTTCATGGAACCGATCGGTAGTTTGAGACCTCTAGAAGAGGGCACAACGGGCAAGGCCCCTATTGGCAGATTCTCCGTATGCAGTTACATTTCAGAATCCAAGCATATACCTCAATATTCACATGAATCTATGCCTATAATATTTTTTCCAGATTTTTAAAAATTTGGAGGCGAGATGTCGCGGCGGCCAAGTTCGAAAGGCAGACTGAACCTTATTTGTCCCTCACGTACACAGACCAGAAACTCGGCCTTTGCTGCAATGTCTGTAACACACAAAATTCAGCGCACCGCGAATGCGCCTGCAGGTCCTCCATCAGATTTGGAAACAAAGGTTGCCCAGTCCTTGATCGAGCTCGAATCAAATGTCCCAGATCTCAAGAACGAGTTGAGGCCACTGCAAATCAGCGCGGCCAAAGAAATAGATGTAAAAGGTGGAAAGAAGGCTATTGTTATATTTGTTCCCGTCCCCCAACTCAAGCAGTACCGAAAGGTCCATTCAAGGTGAGGATACGGATGGCAATGCTAAAATTCTGCATCTCATCAATATCGTAGACTCACCCGTGAATTGGAGAAGAAGTTTGCTGACAAACATGTCGTATTCGTCGCTCAACGACGTACTCTAGCCAAACCAACCAAAACCTCTCGTGTCAAGCAAAAGCGTCCCCGATCGCGAACCTTGACAGATGTTCATGATAAGATTCTTGAAGACCTGGTCTATCCGACTGATATTGTTGGAAAACGAACCCGAATTGGTGTCGACGGTTCGAAACTCTTGAGAGTGTAAGCTGATTTTAGCATTATGCTACTGCAATGCCTGAGTCTAAACGCATCCCTCTAGACTTTTGGACTCAAAAGATGCCAACTCCCTAGAATACAAGCTCGACTCCTTTGCCTCGGTATATCGCAGGTTGACTGGCAAAGAAGTGACTTTCGAGATCCCCGTTCAGCCTACCGAATAATCCATGGTCGTCAATTGATGCGGTTAGAAGTGTACGCAAAATAGCATGTAAGCAAGCTCATGTCTAGGCGAATCCATGCATTATTCTCCTTCAAAAGGAAACTCTACAGTAGTGTCTAATTATTCTTGCACGATATCCTCTTTCCGTGGCTTGGCCTCTTTCGAGTTGATGATTTCCCTACCTTGGCCAAGAAGATCTTGTGCCTCTGCGTCGACAACGACGCCTACGAGCACATCAGCTTATGTACGCTCTATGCCAAGGACAATGGACACCTACCTAAGCCTTCCTGTCCAATAAGATCCATGACGTGTTGTAGCGCAACAAAACCATCGTTATCCACGTCCAATTTTTTTACTACCCCCTGCACGACCTCGGGCTCTGGAGCATGCTTAATGACCTTGAGTGCTTGCTCTAGGTCATAAACAGATATACGACCTGCAAAATGTGAGCTTCTCACAACCCTGATCCCCGAAAAATGCACGAACCTTCTCGGTCCAATTGAATGAGCTGCAGAGACGAGCCGACCTTCTCGTCATATGCAGACAACTGCTTGTCTATCTTGGTCAACATGTTGCGAATCTTCTTTGCCAATGGGTTTTGTGGTGCCGCTGGGTCTTCGCCTGTCGAAAGATTCTCTTCCATCAACGCCCTAAGTTCCTTTCTTTCCTGTAAGCAACTCGAGCGAGCGCTGACAACGAGGAGAGCCTCTCCAAGTTCATTTAATTGTTCCACAGTCATACGAGCGTCCTTGATCTTTTCCATTTCCAGAGCCTCAGGTGATGGTTGCAGCTGTCAGGATATGGGTTAGGAAGTGTTTCTGATACGACTAAATCCTTTTCAGTACCTCTGAATCTGGCAGCAATGATTCGGCAATGCGAGCCTCTTCCTCTCGTTTTGCTCTTTCCTCTGCTCGACGTTTTTGCCGCCTGACATCCTCCTCTCGTTCTTCCTGTTCTTTTTCATCCTCAATGAGTTCTTCCTGTTCCTTAAGAACTTCTAGTTTCTTCTTGTACGACGCGCTTTCGGCATCCACCTCAAGCTCTGCTTCATTTAGCTGTAAGAACACTTATTAGTACCACAGATAACATTTAAGATATCTGGGACTAACCAAAGTATCTGGTAGACCGCTTAATACTGCTTCCAAGCTACGCCAGATATCAGCGTCGGGATTGATGCCCTTTCCACCGAGATCACGGTCCAATCCGTAGGCGCGACTGAGAACAAGCAGGATACCAGAGACTCCCTCTTTGTAGTGAAGTTGAATCCAGGTGTTCAACTGTTCACGAAGACGGGCGGGTGAGACACCAATGGTTCTTAAGGCTCGGGATTGTGATATTTGGATGAGTTCTGATGTTGATAACGAATCAACCCCCTCTGTCGCTATGAGCTGTAGATGAACAAAGATCAGTCCACCAAGACTGAAATGTGTTTTGACAACCGAACCTCGTCATCCTGCTTGATATATTCCAGTCTTCTCCTAATGGTCCCTTTGAGGAAGTTATCCGTCCCGAACGCGTTTATCCCAAGATATCGACAAATACTTGTCAATTGCGGTCTCGACAAATTGTCCAATGTGAGATCTTCCGAAAAGAGTTTTGCCACTTTCAGGATATCGTCGGAAGACGGTGTCTCTCCCGTCGACCGCACCTTACGGAAGAATTCTTTAAACTCTTCAGTCGCGACAATCTTGGAGTCTCCCTTCAAACCCGATTCCCTCAATGTCTCTTGGAGGAACTTCGCCATCTCCAACCGCACTCTCAGCGTTTTCCGTTGTTTTTCTTCTGCAGCGAACTTGTCTTCAAACGTAGATGGTAGCATATTCGGGAACAGTTTGATGGCGACTGGTAAAAGCAGTTCCATGAATGGCACGATGACAAACACTGAAAACGGGACGAGTCGCAACAAATCTGTCGTCGTTCGTCGTAGCTATATCAAATATCGAAGGAATAGAATCATTGTCAGCCAAGATAAGTCAGCCATAGCGGTTCTGAAACGGGGAACCAAAAAAAGGCAAAGTTCCGATCCTAGGTTGGAAGCTCACCTGACGTTTTTCTCGACGCGTCAACGTCTTTCCTTTCAAGAGGGCAAACACAAGACGTGATGATACTCGTATTTCCGACACGAGAAGTTTCGATCCGTGCCAGTAATGGGCCGCTTCATGCTTGACTTTTGCCCACATCCTTGTTCGCCACGGCTGGACCGGCTCGGCAGGAACATTAGAACCCTTTGATGCGGTTTCTATACTTGATTGTTGCGGAGACGAAGATGAAGGGGACTCGTTGGGCGGAGTGGCTGTCGCGTACGACCGGCATTGGAAAGAATGTAACGAATAAAGAGGAATATACGGTGGAGGTAAATAATAATAGCCCTTAGTGAGTGATTTTCGTTTCCAATTTGTTCTTTGGACCGTCAAGCTGCCTGCTATATGCACGGGGAAGTCTGGCCCTCGTAGACTCCGCAAAGATGCAACCCGTTGAGCACTGCGAGACGCATTAGGAAGCCAAAGAGACATGTAGTCCACTTAATTGCTCAAGGATGTGGTATAGCCAGTATGTGGTCAGGTCGAACAATGGAGATCGGCAGCTCGACGGGACCGTCACTCAAAATATTTCACGTGTCACAGTTTGATGAAGAGAGTAAAAAACAGCATTTATTTCAAGAAAAAAACTAATTCGATTTGAGAGCCTTGATTCGTCCGCCAACTCCCAATGGAACTCCGCTATTGAGTATACCATTGGGATTCCGTGTCTTATTCTCCAACCAACTAGACGTCTATCGTATAGGCGACGTGGAACTTCCTGGAATTCTTCGCTTCTTGCGCCTTCTCTGCTGCACTCTTGCGCCTCCGAGCGTAGGCTCGTTTGGAGAGTTTGTAAAGTTCCGCCACGATGAGGTAAAGGACAAGCTGCCCTACAACAAGTCCCCATTGCCAAGTAAGGCCACTCAACTGGAATACGCGATCGTTAATCGCGGGAACATAAAGGATTCTATTTCGAGCTCATTAGTCCAATATCTTCTATATAGGAAACAAAAGATGGACGTACGGGAACGTAGTCAGAGCAAGGCATCCAGCGGACCACAGGAGAAGGGTGTTATCAAGTAAATTCATATGGAATATACTCCGGGTCAAATTTTTGCACTATATGAACATACTCGATCAGCGGCCGTGATTAGGAATCGACCTAACATACCGTAATCGCATGGGTCATCAAGAGCAACTGAAGGGTTGCAAATGCAGTTCCCCTTGCACGGAAAACAACTTCGCACTCGGGAATGCGACCCATAAGGTGATCATTGCAACGCACGGAAATGTCCGCAACCCCATTTCCTGTCCCATATTGCACACTACCACCAAGCCTTAGCCGCAAAACTATCAAGCGTTTATGAACATCACTCACATCACGAAGTTCGCAAGTGCTTGTGCCCCGATCAAAATCCCATAGCCAATGGTGTCCATGTACCAAGAAAGCGTGAAAATGGATTGATACTGCTTTGGACTCATGTCCATTACATCCCTCGCTGTCGGTTCCACACCCAATGCAAATGCAGGAGGACCAGCGCAAATAGTATTAATCCAGAGAGCCGCGACAGGAGCCACAGGGTAAATCGCAATACCATCACGACGGATTGCGAGTCCCACCATGATGACGACAATTTCGGCAACATTTCCAGAGAGCAGGTACACCAACGCTTTTGTAAAATTTTGGAAGATCGAACGGCCCTTGCGAATAGCTCGCACAATTGTCGAAAAGTTATCGTCGGCGAGCACAATATCTGAAGCTCCTTTAGCGACGTCACTTCCATTCAAACCCATAGCAACTCCGACATCAGCACGTTTGAGGGCTGGAGAATCATTGACACCATCCCCAGTCATCACCGTCTTTTGGCCCCGACGATGGAGAGCGTCAACCATGCGGGTCTTTGTCTCAGGAGAGCATCGAGAAAGGACAACTGGAAGCTCGGGAATGGCGTCGATTTCCCCTTCTGTGAGATTATCGAATTGCTTCCCGGTCATGACTGCATTGGGCCCGTGTGTGTCATTGAGTATCCCAACCGAACGAGCAATTGAGGTAGCGGTGGCAGACTAGCAAGATATCAGTTCTGTAGGACGAGGATAAAGTAGCACGCTTACATGGTCTCCCGTAAGCATGCGCACAACGATTCCAGCACGAAGAGCTTCCATGACGGCATCATGGGATTCAGGGCGAGGCGGATCACTAGGCAAAGGTTTAAGAAGGGAAGTGTAATCCTAGGAAGTACTTACTAGATTCCAGCTAGACCAAGGAAACAACAGTCGGATTCCAATTCGTCTCTGGGAATGCTTTTGATTGTGGCTTTCATTGAATGGGGTATATGCTTTCCTGCGAGACAAAGCACGCGAAGTCCCTCTGCAGCAATGGAGTCCATTCGTTGGATAATATGTTCTTTTCCCTCTTCGGTGAGTGGGATCTTGTTGTCTCCGATCCCTACGTGCGTGCACCGTTCCAAGATCCTTTCGACAGCCCCTTTGATGTCTTCGGAAAAGTCAGAATTCGGTGAGAATCGATGTTTTGGTACTTACAAACAACTAAATCGTAATCATCTTGTTCACCCTGGGTGTATTCTGAATTGAATTGCCAGACGGTCGACATACGCTTGATGGTCGAATCGAAAGGGTGCTCCACGAGCATTTCATAGTGACCATCAATGTCAATAGCGGGAGGTCCGTCGCTCTGTGCAGTATGAACGCGATTCAGCGGGGTCTCCAGTTGACGTGCTTGGATATTTGCAGAGGCTCTAGAGACTATGCGGACAAGAGAATCCCCGGGTCCAGCATGGTGGGGCCGGCGGCGTGATGCGGTCCTTCAACAGACAAGACCATTAGATCACACTTACAAATATACGACAGTACTTACAAATGTGGCTTTCCACGACCAGCCTTATGTGCGAACACTTGCAATGCAATCTCGGTCGGGTCGCCTACAGCTTCCCAGCCAGCTCCTTCCTTTCCCTTGTGAACTGACGCCATATTGTTGAGAGCTGCAGCGTGAACCATCTCTTGAAAACCAGGCTCAAGGGACTCAATACGAATGATATCGTCTGCAGTCACATCATCAGACTCTTCTTCGTCTCGTTCTTCCTCGGGAGAAAGAATATCAGGAGAAGCAGCTGCGCGAATAACGCCTCGAGGATAGAACGGGCTATCGAATTCGTGCATAAGCGAGCGAAAACTCGAGTAATAAAAGCGAACATACTCGGATCCAGATTCCACGACATACATTTGTCCCTTGACAGTGTCATAATCCGAACGAGCACCGTGGGGGACAAATGCAGCCTTGACCGGAATCCATGCCTTTTTGAGGACCATGCGACCAAGGGTTATGGTTCCAGTTTTGTCTGAGCAGATATTGTGTACACCTCCACTATAATCAAGATGTGAATTGAAATTTGGTTGATAAATAACGCAGGCTTACAGCGTCTCAATCGCATCCATCCGACGAATAAGAGCATTTCGTGCCGCCATCTGGCGGCATGCGACAGCGAGCGTGAGATTGGTGACGGAAGTAAGTGATTCTGGGAGAAGAGAGACCGCGGCGGCGACGGCATACGTTGCAATAGACGGAGGAATTTTGCGGAAGCCTGTGCTTGATACTACGATGAGGGCGAGTAAGATAGCTACAATGAGCAACCAATACGCCAGTTTGTTAAGCGTAATCTGAAGTGGGGTGGTATTCGCGAGACCAAGGGATATTTTCAATCGGTAGACCATGAGTTGCCATCCCTCGGCCTTTGTCGCTTGTTTCTTGTCTAGAGCCTCGGCAATTTTACCTAGCTCAGTCTTCATACCAGTCGTGGTGACGACACATCTGGCACGGCCTTTCGTGACCTGGGATCCAGAATACACCTAATGGCCCAATTTCAATAAATTGATCAACGTAATTACCGTCAATCTATGCTCACCATGTTTGTGCGATCACCGACTGGGCAGTCTGCATCCTGCAAGGGCTCTGACGTTTTTGCGACGGGTAAAGATTCGCCTGTCAGGAGAGCTTCGTCACATTCCAGGTTACTAAGATGACCATCAATGACCCTCGCGTCTGCGGGGACGACGTCGCCAATTTTGATAAGGATGATATCGCCAACTACGACATCTTGAGAAGGGATATTTTTGGCTTTGCCTTCGACGGTTTTTTCCTTCTTTTTGGCCGCATTCCTATCATAGCGAATCACTGTCGCCACGGGGCTCCCTACCGATTCAAGAGCAGCAAGCACTTTTTCGGCCTTCCATTCCTGGGTGAACCCAACAGAAACGTTGAGAATGATGAGGGCAGCGATAACACCAGCCGCGATCCAATCGCGAGTTCCAAACGAAGTGAGAACAGCCGCGACGAGGATAACGTTCATCGCGTTTGTGACCTGTCTGAGCAACAGTTTGAGTTTTGAAGCTTTTTTGGGCGGTTTGAGTCGATTTAGGCCATTTTCTGCCAACAACTGAGCCGCACGCTCGTTCGAGAGTCCTGAAGTGGGATCGACCCCGAGCTCTTTGAGGATCTCTTGGGAGGTCCTCGTATGAGGTGGATGGGGCCCAGGATCGACGTTTGTGGGATCGAAGCATCCTTGTTTCTCGTTTGTGGATGCTCCTACGTTCGTTAGCTCTCTGGCATTTTGCATACCAAGCTGATGTTCAAAAGTGCAAGAATTGGAAAAGTTGGACTTGGGACTGTCTTAACGCTCAAAAGGGTCGCTCGTCTACGATTTGACGAGAAACCCAGCGAAAGGGAGGAGTCGAAGATGCGACGAAAGGGCGTAACCCATTCTTTACCCGCCAGTGAAAGCTCCACTCGCGCACTCCTAACCCCTTGCTTTGTCAAAAGTGCAGAGGGCCACTCACGGGGTTGGATCCGGCAGTCTGGATCCGAAGAGCCTTGGCACTGGGCCATTACGTAGCAAGAGGCGAGATTATTACAGTAATACAATACAATTTCGTTTGTCTTTCTTAGAAAACACTTCAGTCTATACATCCATAGTATAGGCAACGTGCAGCTTCTTCCCCGTCCTTTTCTCCATCTCCTTGACAGGATTGATCGTCTTCGCGGCTCTCCTTCGATAATAAGCCCGCTTCCCCATCTTGTACATCTCCGCGACAACAAGGTAGAGAACCAGTTGGCCAAATACGAGCCCCCAATGCCAACTGATGCCATCAATTTGGAATACACGATGGTGTACTTCGGGAATATAAAGAATGCTAAAGCAGGATAGATAAATCATGAGCGTCTAAACAGTATTTATTACTAATATACTCACGGAAAAGTCACGAGAGCCAAACACCCAGCCGACCAAAGCAGCAGAGTATTATCGCGAAGGTTCATATGGAAGATACTTCGATTCAGATTTTTGCACTAATAAAATGGATATTCAATATAGAAAGGGAAACCTTCAAAGGACAGGAGCTCACCGTAATTGCATGCACCATCAAAATAATTTGAAGAGTAGCAAATGCCGTTCCCCTCGCTTGGAACACGACTTCGCATCCCTCTTGAAGACCGACCATGTGATCATTGCATCTCGGGTGGATGTCTGCGGCGCCATTGTGTCTTCCATATTGCACGCTAGATAGATTGAAGGAAACTCGTCAATCACCAAGCATGGAAGGAAATAGAGACGACCTACATGACAAAGTTGGCGAGTGTCTGAGCACCCATAAAGATACCATATCCAATAGTGTCCATATACCATGAGGCTGTGAAGATAGACTGGAACGACTCTGGTCCGATATCCATCGTATCGTGAGCAGTCGGCTCAATTCCCAACGCTAGCGCAGGTGGTCCAGCCGAAATCGTATTGATCCAGAGTGCAGCAACTGGCGCGACCGGATAGACCGCGACACCATCCCTCCTGAACGCCAATCCGATCATCAGCACCACGACTTCGGCTACGTTTCCAGACAACAAGTAGACCAAAAACTTGCTCAGGTTTTGAAACACCGAACGACCCTTTCTGATCGCGCGCACGATCGTCGAAAAGTTGTCGTCTGCTAACACGATATCCGACGCACCCTTGGCGACATCGCTCCCGTTCAAGCCCATTGCGACACCAACATCGGCACGCTTGAGTGCCGGAGAATCGTTAACACCGTCTCCGGTCATCACCGTCTTTTGGCCACGACGATGGAGAGCGTCGACCATGCGGGTCTTTGTCTCAGGGGAGCATCGGGAAAGAACGACGGGCAGCTCTGGAATCGCATCAACCTGTTCATCCGTGAGCGCATCGAACTCTTGTCCGGTCATGACTGCTAGTGGCCCATGAGTATCATTGAGAATTCCAACCGAGCGTGCAATGCTTGCAGCTGTGGCAGCCTGGAAATCAAATAGGCATAATCAGAAATTGTCATGAAAAGGTAAATAAGCACATACGTGATCACCCGTGAGCATTCGGACAACAATACCAGCGCGAAGGGCGTCCATCACAGCACCATGAGATTCAGGACGAGGCGGATCACTATAAATGTCAGTCAGTTAAAAATTAATAGTCCCAGTAGGGTTGAACTCACTAGATCCCAGCGAGTCCCAAAAAGCAACAGTTATTCTCGATTTCATCCCGTGGAATACTTTTGACTTCCTCCTTGCTGGCATTGGAGATATATTTACCTGCGAGACAGAGTACCCGAAGACCCTCTGCTGCAAGTGTATCCATTCTCTCGATGATCTCGTCTTTTCCCTCTTCTGTAAGGGGAATCTTATTCTCTCCAAGACCGATATGCGTACAACGGTCGAGGATACGTTCTACAGCTCCCTTTACATCTGCAAGAATTTACACGTCAGTTCGAGAAACAAAAAAAGAGGTGGAATTAAAAACGGTCGTTCCACTCACATACGACTAGATCGTAATCCCCTCCGTCATCGTTGGCGTTCTCCGGAATGAACTTCCAAACGGTAGACATACGCTTAATCGTCGAATCGAATGGATGCTCGACAAGCATTTCATAATGCCCATCGATCATCGGCAACGTATCATTGTCGCTTTGCGCAGTATGAACTCGATTGAGTTGGTGATCAGATTGACGAGCTAAATTCTGGGTCTGAACATTCGCAGAGGCTCTCGAGACTATACGGCCGAGAGCGTGAACGGCATTACCGCGACGAGCAGCAGTCCTAAACGAGAGAGAGAGAGAGAGAGAGAGAGAGAGAGAGAGAAAGATACTCGTGAGCCAAAGTTTTTTTCCCCTGAGAACAGAAATGCGTACAGATGTGGTTTCCCCCTTCCAGCTTTGTGGGCAAAGACTTGTAGTGCTATTTCCGTAGGATCTCCATTCGCTTCCCAGCCCGCGTTTTCGCTCTCGTTTTCTCCCGTTTTCTCGTTTCCAGCACCATCGGTGGCTTTCTTGCGACCACCACGATGAATGGTGGCCATGTTGTTGAGAGCGGCACTATGTACAAACTCTTGGAAGCCCGGTTCGAGAGATTCGATGCGGACAATGTTATGCGCAGTCACGTCGTCCTCGTCATCAGAATCCATCTCGTTGTTCGGGTCACTTGCATCGGGGCGAACGACTCGAATCGTCCCACGAGGATAAAAGGGACTATGAAATGGTTGTAATCTTAGTGTCCATCGACTTGCCATAACAAAGAATCTCACTCTGTGCCAGATTCTACGGAATACATTTCTCCTGTCGTTGTATCATAATCGGATCGTTGTCCGGGGACAGTCCTTGATAAGAATGCGCTTTTAACGGGGATCCAAATCTTCTTGACGACCATACGTCCGAGCGTGATGGTCCCCGTTTTATCCGAGCAGATATTATGGACGCCACCTCTGAAAGGGGGGGATTGCGAACTTTAGCTTATCTCATAACACTAACAATCACTCGACTTACAGAGTTTCGACAGCGTCCATTCTTCTGACATATGCATTCCTTGCAGCAAGTTCGCGGCAGGCGACCGCGAGCGTCAGACTCGTCACTGCAGTAAGACTTTCTGGAATGAGAGAGACAGCAGAAGCGACCGCATACGTCGCGATCGAATTTGGCATGTTCGTATAGCCCGTACTGGAGACAACTGTGATGGCTAGAATGATTGCACCAAGGAGGAGCCAATATGCGAGCTTGTTGAGCGTGATTTGGAGCGGGGTCGAGTCAGCGAGACCCAGGCCCGCTTTGAGACGATGAACGAGTAATTTCCAGCCTTCTTCTTTGGTCCCCTCTTTGCTTTCTAGTGCCTTTGCAATCTTGCCCAACTCGGTATGCATCCCAGTCATGGTGACCACACATCGTGCCCTGCCTTTGGTGACCTGGGATCCAGAGTAAATCTATGAAGAAGGGAGGGGAGGGGTTAGATTCGGAATCTGAGATTGCAATTTCGAACGACGTACCATATTCGTGCGGTCCCCAACAGGACAGTCTGCCTGATCAATAGGGTCTGCTATTTTAGACACGGGCATCGATTCACCCGTGAGGAGAGCTTCGTCGCACTCCAAATTGCTTAGGAAGCCTGGGATGATACGTGCATCTGCTGGCACGACATCACCAATTTTGACGAGAATAATGTCGCCGGGTACAACATCTATCGAGGGAACTGATTTCGCCTTTCCTTCGACTATCCTGGATTGGCCGACCCGAGTAGAAGAAGTCGATTTGGGGTCATGCCGCAGGACGGTGGCGACAGGACTCCCTACGGAAGCAAGCGATGCAAGTACTCGTTCTGCCTTCCACTCTTGAGTGAAACCTACAGAGACGTTGAGGATGACGAGTGCACCGACGACGCCAGCAGCGATCCAGTCATGAATGGCAAAGGAGACGGCGACGGCAGCGATGAGAACGAGATTCATAGCACTCGTTACCTGTTGGAGGAATATTTTCCAAGCTGAGGGTGTCTCTGGAGGTTTCAACTGGTTGGGTCCATATTGGGCGAGGAGTTGGGCAGCACGGTCATTGGACAGGCCGCTCGAGGGATCAACTTGGTATTCTTGAAGGATTTGCTGAGCAGTACGAGTGTGAGGAGGAGAGGAAGGAGGTCCTCCTTTCTCGTCGCTCGTCATGGCTGGCGCCTTGCTGTTGTTGTTGTTGTTGGTGTCGATCATCGTTGGCGATGGGGACATCGACGTGGTGTTGGGAAGATTTTTCATGATTCAGGAGGAGGAAGGGGGGAAGATATCACACGACAGATAATCTCGAGCGAGCCCTCTTTTAAGGGCAGCCAGACCTCTGCCTTCCAAGAATATGATCATCTTGGCGATTTCTCGAACCATCGAGTCACAACGTGTCCTAAATGAGATCCTGTTGAGGATATAGAGACATTCGCCCTTGAAAGATGAGCCAAGGCGGCAAAAGGATTCTTTCAGTGGGGTTCAAGCACCTTGGCGGGGTCCAGGTTGGCGTCATCGCCACTTGGCCACGGCCCCTGAAAAAGTGCCAAGGATCGGCACCATTTTCAGGTGACTGCGGACGACTGATCTCCTCCAAGCAAAAGCTCGTCTACGCTACTCTCGAGATTGTTTCCAACGATGAACTCGACCACAGACCTTCTTATCCTCGCCTCCTTTCTCTTTCTTCTACATTTCGCTCGAATCATCGCTCAAACTACCATTAAAGCAGGTCTTATCGGTGAAATCATACTAGGAGCAATCTACGGAGCACCTCTTGCAAATATTTTGCATTCAGAATGGCAATCCACACTGACCGCACTCGGGTATTTAGGTCTAATCCTCATCGTCTTCGAAGGAGCACTATCGACAAACCTCTCTTTGTTATTTCGCAATTTGGGACTCTCCATACTCTGTGCTCTCACAGGGGTGCTCCTTCCAATCGGATTGAGCATCCTTCTCCTTTCCGCAGGGTTTGGCTACACAGTCCTAGCCTCATTTGCCGCTGGAGCGGCACTCTCCGCTACTTCACTGGGGACAACGTTTGCAGTTCTCCAAACCAATCACGGTGAGGGGAACAATGCTCTCTTTCGAACACGCATCGCCGTCGTTCTCCTCTCTGCCGCCATGATTGACGACGTAATTGCTCTCATCATGGCTTCTGTCATCGAGAGTATAGAAGATGGTACCGAGAGTCATCGTAGTCTCGGTTGGGCCATTGGTCGACCCATTCTTGCATCCTTTGCGATGAGCATTCTCATCCTCGTCCTGGGATTCTTCATGATGCGCCTGCCCCGTCAACTCAAAACTTATATCAACAAGCTATGGACGACCTCTCTTTTACGACGCTACCGTAAACGAACCGAGTTCATCATCCTGTTCTTCACCTTGACATCGATTTCCGCCGGAGCAGCGTATGCGGGCACATCAGTCCTCTATGGTGCATTCTTAGCCGGCCTCTTACTCACCTATGTTATTCCTGTTCATCTTCCACAACGACCAACCAGTCCGAGTGACGACCCAATGGACCGGTGGACCAACATCCTCGACGTATTCAATTCCTACCTACTCCCCCTCCAATCTCGATTACTTTCTCCACTCTTCTTCGCATCGATCGGATTCTCCATACCCCTTCGCCAGATGTTCACCACTCACGTCCTTTGGCGTGGTTTTGTTTATGCCCTCTTGATGGCATTTGCAAAAGCCGCCGTCGGAGTCTGGGTTGCTTTATGGCATCAGATTTCTTCCTATACGAAAAGAAAGCGAAATGGCAGTGGGGAAGTCAAAGCTTCTGTAGAGTCACCGCCAGAGATAGAACAACGAGTCGAAAGCGGCACACAAATAGATCTAACAACGAACAATGCACCGGATAGGATCGTAGATAAGCAGGCTCTAGATGCGATGGCATCCGTAACGACTGCAAAGGGAATGAGAAGCTGGTTCTTACCAGCCTCCTTCCTAGGTTCAGGGATGGTTGCTCGCGGTGAAATTGGGCTGCTCATTGCTCAGATTGCATACAGCAACGGACAAGGTATACTCCCTACCGATCTATTTCTAATCTCGTTGTGGGCTTTGGTACTCAATACCATCGTCGGACCCATCATCGTATCCATGGTGCTGAGTAGATGGGGTGTTACACTAATGGATACCGACTGGGGGCTTGGGTCTGCGGGTATTTCGAACACCCGTTGACGAGTGGAGGCGTCGTTGGCATATATATATTGATCATGCTTTGAACCTGTGATATATTTACGGTGCTATTATCAATATTTTCGAAAGGATTACAGAGTTCTGCGTCAAACGTTTCTACTTGAATATTTGCCATAGCCCATAGAAAGTACGTAGCCACTCTCGACTCGACCACTACCGAGTGAAAACCATGAGTAAAAAAAGAGCATCCCCCGGCGATGACGAGATAAAACCACCAGAAATCAGTGAAGCACACTCAAAATTGCTCACGGAGCTCGAAGACGAACATTCGCGGTTGGTGATCGCCGACCAATTCGCTTCCCTCTACAAACTCATCCCGTTCTACAAGAAACGGAACGAGAGCCTGAAGACGATTGATAAATTCTGGTTGCGTGCGTTACAAAACCATGGCGCGTTTGTGTCCTTGTATGGTAATCATACAGAGGACTTGGAGGCGCTCAAGTACTTGGAAAACATGTGGGTGGAACGATTCGAGCCTGATCCAAGAGCATTTAGGTTGGAGATGGTAAGTAGTTTTGTCTCTATCTCATCTGTCTGCCTCCACGGTTTTTATTCGACAGTTGACGACCCCGCCACCCTCTTACCACGTCTTATGTTCCGACCTCCAATCTCGTACCCTTATGGATGACTTTTTTCTTTTCTTTTCTTTCTGATATTCGCGAACAGCACTTCAAAGAAAACCCGTTCTTTACAAACACCGTTCTTTCCAAAACCTATAGCCTCAAAACGCCACCGTCGGGTGCAGTGATCAATGGCATCTACGAAAGCATGCTCAAGTTCAATCCGGACTTGGACCTTGTCATATCCTCTTCAGGAATATCATGGAGAAACGACAAGGTCAATTTGTGCAAGAAATTCCCAGCACCGAAATCTCTTGCCGGCGAGGAAGACGAATTAATGGACGCCGATTTAGGATCCTTTTTCAATTTCTTCGATACCAATACTGACGAATCTGACGTGAGTTTAGTTAACCCCCCTCCCCATTCCTGGCTCTTCTCTGGACTGATCTCATTCGCCCTTCCTTTTTCTTTTTCTGTCGATGGGACTATAGTTGGGCCCGGCATTGGCAAGCGATTTTTTCTCGGAACCCATCCCATTTTTCAAAGGAGAAATAGATGTACGTTTACTTCATCCCATATCCACTATTGTTGACGGCTAGTTCAACTGACCTTGGTCACAGGACGATGAATCTTTTGACGAGGATGAAGACGATGATGATTCGATAGATGAGGACAGCGACGCGGAGGAAATCGACTTAGAGCGACCCAAAAAGCGCGCAAAGCGCGCATGATCTACCCAAAATATATACCACTCGTCGTGTCTACAATTTCAAATTTCTTCCATTTCTGCAAAGTAATGTACGCGCGATACCAAAGGAATACAGTGCAAAATCAACATCGGTCAATCACACATTCGGTGGGACCGCTACCTATGCATTATTTTGTCGCCATCTGTCGTTGTTGATCCATCTCCACAGCTGCCTTCCATGTCTCTTTTGTAAGCTCTGATTCGTGACGAGATGCAGAAAGGAGCTTTGCAATCGTCATCTCTCTCGCCAAATCCTCTGAAGAAGTGGTACTGGTTGATTCCTGCCTTCGACGAACGAACTCGTCTTCGATATACTATTCGTCTATGGTCAGATTACCATTATCAGAAACCAAAGTAAATCAGGTTTCTCACCTTTCCGACCTCGTTGCTGAGACTAACCTTGAGCTCTCGACTCGTTTTGAGGTAATTTCTGAACGCTTTCAGCCTTGATTCCTCCGGTAGGCGGATATTCCCCTCTTGCTTGTATAAAACACGGGCCAGCTGATCAGGTGGCAGAGTACTTTGTAGCGGAATGACCAACTCTGTCTTGACAAAGGCACTTTTCCGGCCCCGGGTGAGCACAAGGAACATGAGGTCGACAGGGAATGCATATGAGCTATACGGAAAGACGTAGGATATTGTCTGGGTCGCAATGGCGGATTGCAAAGCATCGAGATTTCGGAGACCTGACATCGTTTTAGGTCAGGATCGAGCATGACACAGGGGAACAGAAATAATCCAATACCCTTTTCTGTTACTTTTCCTTCTTTGATCCCAGATTCGGAAACTATCACGCATGACCCTATTGACTGTTGCAAGAAGCCTGCATGTACATCTTCGTCTACACTGGTCGGCAGGAAGAAAGTCTTGTTGAGTCTCTCCAAAGAAAGCGGCATGAATGACACGGCGGATAATAACTGTCGTAGGATAGGTACTATAGTGGGCTCTTCAGCTTCCTTGTCTACAGGGTCGACAAATGCAGCCAATGTCATGCTCAAAGGGAGCATAGGTGGAGTACGTGATTGCCTTCGTATTTTTCGACGTCAGATATTAGTTTAGCTTGGGAATACCCCACTCACACTTTGCTCAAACTGAGCAATAGAACCCACTCCGCAGCGACAGTATCGCCACCCAGACCCTCATCTGCAATCCATTGGAGGAGTTCCTGTCTTGTGATGGAAATATCATCGGGTAATGTGTCACGCAGAGCCTTCAAGTCGAAAGCCGCCGTTGTCGAGGCGACATCTAGAGTGAATACGACATGTATGACGGGAAGCTTCTGAACTTCGTCTTCTCTATATGGTAAGTCGTAATCAGTTAGCGGCTTCTGATAGAGTCATTAACCGTACTCGACCTCGCTCGCAAGGTCCTCCTCATCAAGGATGCCAACAAAGGTTTTGACTTCCCCTGGCTTTAAAGAAAGATCAGTTTGGTATAGCTGGGAAGAAATTGAATTAATGTCCGTTCACAGGCACACAACTCTAAGCCAACCTTAAGGGAAACGCCAAAGGCACTACTATCACTGCTGGGGTTTTTGTATTTCCTTGGGCATGTATACTCGTTGTGTTGGGTAGCTAGTGCTAATTGAGTAAAGATATGCAAATTGGGACGGACGTACGGGTAGGGAAATCTGTGCCATTGAATTCCTACGGCGCTGTCAATTCAAGCCAAAGTTGTAAATAGAGGAGAATAATAACATCTTCAGACCACTTAGTCTGACTTGGTATTGTCACGGCCCAAACGGAGCTCCTCTCTCGTAATTGATTATAGTCTAAGGTTGGCTCATCTGTGTCACTGTCCGTTGGTCGTATGGTATGCTCGTAAATGCCCCATCCACCGTGTGACCCGTTTTCCATTATTCCCAGATAAACCTCGGGTGACGCGGACGTATCTTGGACCATTGCCTCAAAGCGAACAAGCCCCCGTTGACGATGGGCTATCGGAGGGTGAGAGCTACTAAGTGGTGGAATCTAGACTATGCAGTCAAATACAACCGGAAGACTAACGCTAGCTGCTTCGAATCGTCCTCACCTGATAGAAGGCATCATGTGGCGAGAGCAACTGCTTGAAATGTTGCTCTACAGTGGTGATAAACTCGTCTGGGTTTTGACCAGAGTACAATCCATTAATTTCCTTCGAAGGGTCTTGCAAAGTGTCCAGAAGGACCGTCGAGACCATAGTCGTTGAAGTCCAACTAAGTTTGCTTCTCGCCACCACAATGTCCAAGTTGCCCACGCTTAAAGATCTGGTCGATTCCTGGTTACAAGCCGATCAAGTGAGATTTTGGTTATGATATTTTGCCACTTATACACTGTATAAATAGAATGAAGATACTCGCGCGGACATCCAAACGTTATGGGAGGAAGGGAACACAGCGGAGCTGGAAAGAAGACTGAGGTATCGCCCGTAATGGAATAAAGAAGCCATCTTCTGACTGAAATTATAGGAACCGCATCGACTTTGGTACTGCAGGTAGTCGCCTGAAACAATAGTGGTTTACAATCATCCTGGCTCATGCCAAATACCCCAGGATTACGAGGTAGAATGGAAGCTGGATTCTCTCGGATGAATGATTTGATTATTATTCAAACGTCCCAGGTACGTTCTCAATCCCCAAGTGGCTTTAGCCAACCTCTCTCCTTGACCACGTTTAGGGCCTATGTGAATATATCAATACACAAGTACAAAATGCAAAATCTCGGGGTGTCGTTGTTGGGCACGATCATAGGTATAATTCTGAGAGATGGGCTGGCCTCACGGCAGTGGTATTCCTCCAGAAGGGCTTCAAGGTGTATCTCCATCGAGGACTTGTGCATACACCACTGTAAGTATCGAGGTGGTCACTTCATCATATATCTCATACCCATCAGGGTACCCTTTACTGTGCGACAGAAGCGGGCGGCAGCTGGGGTCATGATAACAGGTGTGCCAGCTTTCTAGACCTCTTCCCCATGATTAATTTGCGAGCCTATAGCTAGTCATAATCCAAAGGTTTGCTCTGGCATTATTGAACTATCTGAAAAGCTGATTTTCTATCCAGCAAGATAACGGATACAAGGCAGGCCTTTACCATAAGAATTGACATAACGTAATTCGAGTTCTACAGGTATACTGGGGTAACGCTGTTCAGGTTAATTTTCCTGAAAAAGTTGGAACCCGTCTGACAACACCGCAAGATAATCGCTCCTCATGACATCGGGATATCGAGTGCTATCATGTCTAAGCTTGACATAGAACTCTCTTCTCCTTGGTCGATTGCTTCAAAGCGAGCATTTGAGCATCCTCAATCTCTCGATGTCACAGATGAGATGTATGAGGCATACTTCAGGATTCTCAAAGGCTTAACGGCTCCAATGTGAGACTATCAAACTTCTCGATTATCTACCTTACATCTAATACAGATCTCCCAACTCTACCATCACCTTTGTTACAACACCCATGCACGGGGTAGGCAACAAGCCCGTCTTGCAGGCTTTACAGAACATGGGGTTATCGTTACAGCGGATCGTAGTCGTTCATGAACAGCAAGACCCAGACCCGGAGTTTCCTACCGTCCCCTTTCCAAATCCCGAAGAGCACGGTGAGCGGTAACTTTTTCTCGATGTGACCAGCGGCATTGAATTGACTAAAACTCAATGCAGGAGCTTTGGTGCGTGTCTCCCTCGACAATGATACAAGCTCTGATTTGAAATATAACCAGACTCTTGCCATGCGGAAAGCGGATGAAGTTGGTGCGGCCTACGTTCTGGCGCAAGATCCCGATGCGGATAGGTTCTCAGCCGCACAGAGGACGTACGTTCATTCCCTGCAGGTTCATAAAATTCACAGCCCACACTGCCATCTTTTCCCAGATCTGCTGGATGGCATCAGTTTTCAGGCGACCAACTGGGCTCGCTACTTGCCTCGCGGATTCTCAACAAGTACAAAGAGAATGGCAAATCAATAGGTAAGTGGACATAAATTACCAAATTCAAAAGCATAATCGTATTCATTTTGCTTAGATCGACTTGCGATGGTGGCATCCACTGTCAGCTCCAAGATGATTGAATCAATGGCAAAAGCTGAGGGGTTCAACTTTGTGGAGTGCCTCACAGGTCAGGCGGAGTCATCGTATGCAACTCTAAGCTTAATGAGTGGCGTCAGGGTTCAAGTACATAGGCAATGTGGCAAGTCGACTGTCTGAGGACGGCTACGATGTCCCATTCGGCTATGAGGAAGCCATTGGATTCATGGTAGAAAATGGGATTCGAGACAAGGACGGAGTTTCAGCAACTGTGCGTCGTTTATTTTTCTCGCTAATGCCCGGCTTTTCCCAGCAACTGACGTGGACCGTGTCACGCGAAAGGTCGCCTTCGTAGAACTCGTGACTCAACTAGAAACACGAGGCTCAAGCGCTTTCCAATATTTAGAGGAACTCTATGAACGGTGAGTAGCGTAATAATCTCGACTCATGAAATTCTACCGCTCCAACTTTTTCCATCTGTCATAATTTTCTAACAATGTGGACCTTGCAGCTACGGCTACTTTGAAACGAACAACTCTTATTTCATTTGTCGTGATCCTCCCACAATCGATGCGATATTCGCCCGCTTGCGTCAATACAGCTCTGTCTACCCTGGATCAAGCAACAATTCCTTCAGAAGTCCTGCAGGAGCAACTTATCCTGCGACGATTGCCTCACTTAGAGTGCATAGCGTTCGAGACTTGACCTCAGAATATGGGTTTGACTCAACACGTCCTCCCCACTTCCAACCTGACTTGCCCCTCTCTGGTGGGCATATGATCACATTCCGTGCAGGCTCGTTGGAGCACGACAATGTAGAAGTAGTTTTGACGATTAGGTATGTATGGTCAAAAGAATCGCTTACCGTATCATCGCTTACCTTTTGGCTTATGGCATTAGGACAAGCGGCACGGAACCCAAGATCAAGTACTATTTGGAAGGTAAAGGGTCAGATCGCACGTTTATAGCAAGAATCCTGCAGAAAGTCGTCGCAGAGATCCGAAATGACTGGATGGAAGCCACAAAAAACAATCTTCAAGAGCCGTAGACAATGACAATTCGTGAATACAGTGGTTCATATGAGAAAAAATAGTCTATAGCGAAGCTAAATTGCGTGAGAAATGGTATAAATCCATAACATAACTCGTATTAAGACAGAGGCTGGATAGTATACAGCTAAGGATAGGCACGAAACACAACTACAGATGGCAAGAAGGTAGACAGATTGGTATGGGTTTAGTACTGTCCATCGACGAAGGTCTGCAAATAGTGAGATCGTCCAGGAGGGCTGATGATCGGCAGCGTCGTATATGTGCAGTTTTTTTTGGTAGCGATTCACGGCATTGTAGACTGCATATATCATTGTAAATAGTCAACTGTGTCGAAACTCTTCATCGTCGCAAAATGCGGCCGTCGGGTCCATATGTATGAACACTGTACCGGCGAGGAGTGTCCCGGGGTAAAGTCGTGGGATTGAATTGAAGGAGCTTTAGAACGCTCTCGCAAATTGTACGGGTTGCATAGAGTGTCCGTGACTGTCTTCACTCATAATGTCGTGATTATTAGGTGCTTCAGCCTCTTCTTCTTCGTCCTGTCTCCACACTTCCTCTCCCTCCTTGACTGGTATCGGGTTCGAGATTTGGAGGCCTCGGACTGACTTCTTGGATCCTGGCGGAGATGGCTTGAGCGGTAGTGCGTCAGAGCCTCGAGCCTTTACTTGTGCAAGCTTTTGCTCCTGTTTCAGTTGTTTAGGCAGTAGTGAAAGACCCAAGAGATAGACGACAGGTAATATCTAGAAGGAAACAAGTGAGAATCTAGCAATTGTGAAGACGGTAAGCAGCGTACTATGGCCCAAGCAATCCAAACCTTCTCAGTGACACGAGGAGCCGATCCACGCCCAGTAGAGACTTCCCACTCTACGTTGATACCTAAGTAGACCTACACACGTTTTCAGTCCCACATGCAGGAACGAGATAGTGCGACGAACCTGATAGAAGGATAAAGTAATTATTGATAATCCCACAAATGCATGGAGATAATTGAGGAAGGGTCGATTTGACGTTGTTATCAATTGTGCGACATTCTGGTTCAAAGCGGCAGGTATCGGTCGTCTTCGTGGCTTGAAGAGATGGATATGCACTCCAAGCAGTAGCTGAAGTGTATATGCTCCGATCAGGACCAATCCCAGAACTTTATGGGTATCATCAAAATGTCGGCCCTCCTTGCTGATAATGCCGGCAACGGCCAAGAACCACCCAGACCAAATAATAGGAATCCCTAGGACTGCTTGAAAGAACCAGTGACCTTTGAACCAGGTTGTTGTGAAGGTCCTTGCCCAGCGACCGATGAGGGCTCCGATGGGAAGTACAATTAAGAAGCCGATGCCGGAAAGAATTGCATGGGCCATCAACATCTTTTGGTACGGTAGAAGCGGAGGAAATTGAAATTCGGGTAGACTTTGTCCCGAAGTTTGCGTTGGAAACGGAGGCAAATACGTGGCAGCTGAGCCGGGAGGTCCTGTAGGAACTGGGGCGAGCGTACTGTCGCTGAACGTTCGATTGAGGTATAGCACCGTATTACCAAATGAAACGTGTTGAGTAAGAGTTGTGTCTACTGCAGCAGTAGGAGGTCGACTGGTGGCGATTGACCAAATCAAATGCTGCACCACTTCATCGTTCGATGGAATAGTGAACGCTAGGGCGGTGAGCGACGATGTTTGCTATTGAAAAGAGCATATCAATGACCGAATCCTGTGATTCCGTTTGAGAACGCAACACATACATAGCTCAAAGGGAGGTACTTGGTCGCTATTCTACGAGGGTTTGCATCGACACGAGGTTGCAAGTGACCAGTAGCAGTACGTTGAGAAAGTGTTACGAAACCGTCCCGATTCGGCCACATTATGACCATTTGGCTATCTTGCATGCTCGTTCCGAACCCACTAGACGAAACAAATATAAATCAGCCAAAAAACATCACTTAGACTACTGCAGCTCATACATTGCCATCCACCCAAACCGACTTTCACCGAGGTTTGCCTGCATTTGGTCTGTTCGTTCCGTGAGCTACCTGTGACGACTACCGGGTGCGATAGATAACTTGACAACTCGACTTACATGTCCATTGCGTGCCATTACGGAAGGCTCGAACACACATAGTCTACGAGTTACAGATCATATCAGTTATTCTGGGTGAAATCTACCTGTTACTATTCGGGTACACACCGATCCACAGAACGAGTCGCCTTGGATCTGGGCACGGGTGGACCGGGATCCCAGAAATACAAGAAATGACACCATCCATAACAGCAAGAAATGGGCCGCCATTTCTTAGGAGTATCTGTCAAGTAACGCCAGCGCCGGTGGAGGTGTCTCAATGGTGGTACAACGTCAAGAGAGCTTTCCACTTGACCCCTTCCTCCTTCCGCACCTCCGGTCGAATTAGAGAAGAGAAAAATATACATAATTGACATAGACTTGAACCTGCAATGAGCGCTCCCGAATATGTCGCCGTCCTCGCAGAGATAGGCAATGCAGAAGAGCTCTGCCAAGTGATCGACGACAGCGGCCTGAGGGTAGGGTAAAGGTAAGTATTAGACTCCGAGACGCGAATAAAAATTCTACCCTACAGAAATTTAAACTTGGACAGCCATTCAACTCGAGTCCGGTTCAACAACCGACCGTGCTGCCTCGTTCCCTCCATGCACACAAACTCACTAAACAACTTGGTAAATCGAAATTCATAATAAGATCTTGGATCGGGAGTCGGCTTTCTACCATGAGGCCGCGGGATATTCTGTGTTGCATGGCCACTTTAGAGCAGCAGTCACGTGTGTTTCAAGAAGACTGGTTTTTTGCAGGAAGTAAGCCTATTATGCACCAGATTATTCAGTGGGACTCCGCGTAATCGTCGCGGTGGCGCGGAAAGGCTTATAACGGAGGTTTAGCTTGCAAAAGAGGGCCTGCGCTCCCTTTCCGCCCTCCCATTCCATATCCAAATCGAGACCATGAAAGGCTTCTCTGCCTCAGCAAAGGATTCAAGCACGTATGAACACCTAACCTTCATACAGGAAGATCCCACTCTCCCCAATCAGCGTAAGAAACCGAGGACTTTGACCGCTTGTGATAGATGGTGAGTAGCTCTACCCGCCCCCCCCCACGTTGAGCTCTGACCTTGACTCCTCTCCGCAACAAGTCGCGCCCGAAAGGTCAAATGTGAGCAAGGCGCGAGCTCTGAAAAATGCGATGCCTGCTTGTTAGCACGCCAGGACTGTTCGTTCAGAGCTCGTGACCTCAGATTTCACAGCGCCGGAGTGCAGCTCAGCGAGTCATCGTCTTTACCTAGACAAGAGGACCCACGACTCCTTGGACAACATGGTAGTAGCCCAATGTACGTGCATGCGCGTACTAGCACCCCATTTTCGCTTGTTCAGAGATCGTCCTCACGCCTTGGCTCCTTTCTGCACTCTCTTAAAAGACCTGCGTCAGTGTTGAGTCGAAAAGCTCCTTCCTCCGCTGAAATCGACCCAAGGTGAGCCGTCTACGCGGCCATAACAGACGCCAACTTACCCTTTGTCCCCCTTACAGCAACCCAGACGCCGCGTCTTCGAGCAGGTCATTCCGTCAGGTTTCTCGACCGCCAGTACCCACGGCTGCTCATCAACAGGGGTCTGGGACACCCCCTATGCTCTCTCTCTCGTCCCCTCCATTGCCCCCAGCCAATATAAACCCCGCCGCGTTGTTCGACTATCCCCAATATCCTACATTCCCTAGACGGGAACATATGGCAACCTTGATTCCGACTTTCTTCGAATATTTCGGTTCCTTTTTCCCGTTCTTGAAGCAGGTGGATATCACCCAACGAGCTACCTCGGGACGATTATGGAACATACATGCACTTGGTATCGCTGCCTTGGCCAGCCGGTAATACGTACTTAAACTCTCAGCTTCATTTGCTAACCGTTTAGCCATAGGTTTTCCGCACTTCCGGTACATTCTTCTGAACCACGATTCCAGTACAGTAGCATGTATTTGAATGTCGCAAAGGTTTGTTGCAAGCTAAATTCACGCCTGTGCTGATCCAACTCTCTCCAGCCCTTGATTAACCAATACAGAGGTCAAATGTCCCTTCAGGCTCTCCAAGGGCTGATCATCCTGAGTTATGCCGAATGTGGCTCACTCCTAGATGATAGCAGCATTCAACTCTCCGTATCGGGCGGCAACTCTACAACCTATATCACGGTCAGTCGATGCTTGCTTACGAATTACATCGCCTTGACAGCCTTGCAGGAGGCGGTACGAACCGCAAAGGCGTTGGGATTGGGCTCTAGAAATAAGGTTGGTAGCTTTGGAGTACCCCCAAATGAAGTCATTGCGACCTGGTGGTCCCTTATGCTGATAGACGAGCTCATTGCGTGGAGTGAGTCGATTTCCTCCGTCCCTTGGTGACTGCTCACAGGTTTCCGACAGATAATAACCAAGCTCCACTGATCCAAACTGCCGACTTTGATCACCAAGTTGAATCGCTGTCAACTTGTGTGGATGACCTCTTTGTGCAACTTTCAGTTTTGAGCCAACAAAGGCGGGGCTTTGGACGTTGTCTTTATGGACATCCGGTCTCAGTAGCGGAAAGAAAGTGAGTGGATTTCATAGCTCGGGGAAATTGCGGTCCTCACGTCCTTTCCAGTGCTGCGATAGACGCCATGAAAACAACCTATCTGAGCATATGCACAAATAAACCACAGCTCAGCCTGCATCGTTCCCATCTCCAGATGCACGCACAAGCAGGAAGGGCAAGTCTCTATGTAGCACTCCATGCTATGTACTATGCCGTTATCTTTCGCTTCCGACTGGGAGTGATGGCGGGCACAAGCTTCCAGGGTAACGTCGAAAAGGATGCTGCAGTAGTGGTAAGTTTATTCATGGGTTACTGTACAGAGTATTCACTGGTCCATATAGAGTGCCCGTAATCTGGTCCAGTTGTTGCGTTGGTGTAGCGAAGAGCGACGACAACAGGACACCCTAGCCAATCTATTCCTGGAATCTTCCCTCTCTGAGGCTATTCAAGTATTCTCAGCTGTTCATCACTCCCAGCTAGTAGCAGGAATCACCGACGGGCGATACCTCTACGATGCGGAGCAGGGCTTACAGATCCTGAGAAACCTTGGAAGGTGGGTCGATTCTCGTCTCTAAATTTCCCTTCCACTAATGATATTATAGCGTATGGCCAAAAATCTCGGCGAGAGTTGGCTCGTTAGCCATTGAACTTAATCCATCACTCGCTGGTAGGTGATTTTCAGAGTTGCCATCGACCCTTGCTGATCTCCTAGTCACGCATTCCGGCTTGTCGCCGATGCTTTCTAACCTCTCCGTGAGCCCCGTCCCGATGGGAAGCCCAATGTACTCCCAATACGACGCGACGCCTCCTTTGATGGTCTCTTCTTCTTCATATGTCGGCTGGAATCACTCTCCCTCTGCATCTTCGACTCTCCATGCATCACAAAGCTATTATGATCCACACGTTTATGGCTTCCCTCCTCGATCTCAATCACGACCTTCGTCACCATATTCTAACAGCATCCAATCACCACCCTATCCTCACGGTCAATCATGGTCCCCTCATCCTCGTTAATTTCTTCAAAGTATGCTGCATATGCATGTCCCGGCTCGCCTTATACCATCATCAATTGCAGCCGAGCGTTTCATACCCACCTCACAGTTCTCACGACCGTCTCCTTTATGTTTTTTTTCATGCATATGGTGTCAACGCGAACTCGATATGGCTAGTTTTTTTGTATTTACACGGTCACAGGGTTGATTGTTCGGCGGATTATGACCTCGGTTACTCCAGAATCAGCTCGGAACAGAATACCACCATGATTTACGCATTCCTCTCCGGATCCATCCAAGGTTGCACCGACGACGCCGTCTATTTTCAGCGTTGGATCCTCGAACAACCTGACTCCCCAGCCTCCAAGTGACCCCTGCACAACCTTCACTACAACTTGACTTTCGTCACTGGTGACCGTTACTGTGGCCGCAATCTCCGCTCCATGACCCGAGGGGATCTCGCAAGCCGCCGTCTTGCCCAATTCTGGATGGTACAATCTCAGCTCCACGTCCTCAGCGAGGTTATAGTCCGGTTTCTTCATGTCTGAAGGCCCAAGCGCCAGAACGCTACCCGCCCTGACATACGCTGGAATCTCAGACAATGGGACGACCTCTTTGACCCAACGTGGTCCCCTCACGACTCGAGGCTTCCCGCTGCCAAGTAGCGGTGTGTACGCCGTCCATGTTCCTGCTGGGAGGTAGTACTCTGTTTCATGGTTGTCGTCACCGAAGACCGGCGCGAAAAGAAGGGAGGGGCCTAGCATATACTGCTGATCAAGGCAGTGAGCGGTACGATCGTCAATGAAATCCACGAGCATAGCTCGTTGTATGGGGTAGCCCAGTCGGTGCGCTGCGATGGCCTGTGCAGTTTTTGACCACAGATTGAGACGTTAGCTTTTCTGGTTGTGATCAAGACATCTAGTGACGTACTTGCGCGTATATGTATGGCATGAGCCTGTGCTTTGCATTGAGATACTTTGCTAAGATACGAGCGGCCTCTTCTCCATACACCCATGGTACCCGGTAACTTTCAGACCCATGCAATCGTGAGTGAGACGAGAAAAGGCCATATGCCAACCAGCGTATGTAAACGTGGGCTGGCGGGGTCCCCTATAGAGTTGGGTGAGCCATTGCCGCGCCGTCGTCAAAAAAGTTGCCAAAACACACCTCAAACCCGCCGATGTCATGCGACGTAAAGGCAAAGCCAGACAATGTAAGACTGAGACCGCCTCTCAGTGTTTCTGCCATTCCCTCGAATGTAGACTCTACATCGCCTCCCCAGTGAGTGGGGAATCTGGGCTCCTGGTCAGCGGCGCGGTGGGGTAAACAGCATTTGAATTACCGTTGACCACCGGCGAACGAGCTTCGGGCGAAGACGACAGCTCCCCCTTTACCATAGCGTTCTTCCAGGGTCTCGTGGACCAGTTGATTGTACATGATGGTGTACATATTGTGCATCGCATACGAGTCATATTTGTCTTCATGGTATTTGATATTCATGTGGGGTATCCTTTCGGCGAAATCAGTCTATAGACGGGGGCAGTTCAGCAATGGCATCGGGATCGTCGCATCGGCGTTACCTTGAAGCTATCCACCCCAAGGTCCATCAAAGCTACAAGTTTGGATTTGTACCATTGCCTTGCTGCAGGATTTGTCATGTCGACAATGGCCAGGCCCTGGATTGAAATTGAAACTCAGTGTTATCTTCATTCGCTTCGGAAAGCACGAACGGGCTGCCACAGATCCCATCTACCATCGTTAGTAAATCGCAAATAGCGAAAATTTGTAATAACTCACTGCCACACATCCCCGTTTGTTCGCTTAATGAAATAACCCTCTCGAGCAGCTTCATCGAAAAGAGGGGAGAACTGGGAAATATAGGGGTTAACTGGAGAAATAGGTCAGCCCGAATGAAATGCGGTCAGATGAGCCACAAACTCCACAAGCATATTTTGACCCCATATTTTTCTTTGATTGAACTCAGGTATTCGGCGGGATTAGGGAAGTTCTCAGGATCGAATGTGAAGGAGCACCTGGGTAGGTCTTCAATCTACACCAATATGGAAGATCCTGCGAAAACGGACCATTCGTATTGCTTCATCCAGAAGCAGTCGAGGTGGAACACCCGAACATCGCAGTTACGCTGCTTCATACCTTCAAGGAATCCTGGCGTTTGATGTCAGCGGACGGCGGCAAAGTCAATGCATGAACCAACCCGTGACAGTTTCTGTTCCATAATCCGTCAAAAATGACGTGGAGAGCCACAGTCCAAACGTCCATAACGGCGGAAGAGCGGGACGCCCGGTGAGTAATGTGTAGCGGGACAACACCTAAATTGAATCAGCACACAGGCAATCAGTGTCGGGAGTACGGCGACAAATAAAGCTGACTGAGACTTTACCTCAAGGGGGGTTGAGCCAGAAATGAAGAAATATTCCAATTGTTCGCCGCGGATCGATATAGCGACTCGGGACACTTTCTCCGATCCTACCTCGAACTCCACTTCACCAGGGTGGTTAACGAAAAGGCCGTACCCTGCGGTACTAAAGTAGAACGGAACACATTTGTACGCCTGGTCGATTGGGATCTAAGTGATCAAAGAGTTCTGCATAGTAGTGTGCACACCTGTTCTGAGGCCGTGCCACCGTCTTGATTCCATATATCAATGCGCTGTCCTATCCGGTTTGGCGCATCAAGTTAATCAAGCGCGGCAATCGGCAAGACAAAAAGAGAAATACCATTCTTAACGAAAGCTCCAAATTGTTCTCCAAAACCGTAAAATTTCTCTCCGGGTGAAACGTTAAATTCTTGAGCGATGTATCTAACTGTTGCAGGTTCTGGGGTCCTATACGGGTTTGCTGAGATATCGTTGGCCAAGCACGTTGTGGAGGATGCCGAAGTTGTTGTCCAGCGATGTGCAACATCCGCGATAAATTGACTCTTGGGATGGCATGTCGTGATCACGCGGTTATTTGCACTGAAGGTAAACGAATAGGGCTTTGGGTTGATTGCAGCCGTAAGCCCACCGGTAGAGATCGAAGGATTCTCCCCAATGGAGATGGACACATTGGAAGGTTCCGGTGTGGCATTAGGAAATAGGGGAATTTCCGGTGTGACTGGTCGAATGCCCTGTGCCGCGTTAGGTGAATTAAAAAACACAAGAGCTCGACTGACTTTGAAATGGGTTATCCTGACGCCAATGATGCCTTCAGTGGGGGAGTGAAATTTCACATCGAATACGGGACCTTGCCAATGCATTGGAGGAGCATTCAGTATTGGGTGGCGAAGCGCTCACCTGCCAGTGTATCTCCTCTATGTCGAATAGGCTTGGAGGATACTTGGAGGTGTAAAGAGTCGTCGATCTCCACAGATTTGACAAGTTGAAGTCCGTAATAAGGTTTGACCCCATCCTTAATGAGCCAATAGCCGTCGTTGAACTATAGGACATGATCTCAGGTTGAGATCCTTAGGGTATCTGAAAGACTCTTACTCTCATCGTATCGATTTGGTGATGAACCTATATCGAGGCTACCTGGCCAAGCTTGCGGTTTATGTAGACGGTACATCCTCGGGCCTTTTGGTGGTCAGCGGGGTCGTAGAAGGCGTCGGCTATTCGCTACCAGAGGATGCCCTTTCGCTGACCAGTAGAAGAAGTACGAGCGACGGATCCCAGGCCCGCCATTGCCGGCGTCACTGAAAAGGATCGAAGCTGCCACCCTTTAGCCATAGAATCTGACACCCTCTAGAAAGCGCAACGATTCATTAGCTGAGATCGGGCAACGCTTCCGATTGGTTGGTCACCCTCGTGAAATGTGCCCGCTTCCTTCTCCTGAGAATATAGAGCCACCATGATATTCTTAATGCCCTTGATATCATCGACATTGATGCGGGTCGCTGCTATAGAAGTCCTAAGAGAGACCTCCACTCAGTAAGGTGGGGGGACACTCGTACTGGGGGGGGTCAGCTTTTACAATTCCGAGCCTTTGATTCACTTACTGAGCGTATACGATTGCATGCTAACTTGCGCAGGCTATGATACAGTGAAGCGGCTATTGAGCCACCGTCAAGCCTTCATTCGCCACAGGCCACAGTATTGTCATCATTCGGACACTCAGGCCATCTTTATTTCTCGATAGTGCCTCCGAATGGATATTGCTAGTAGCTGGGGAGGAAACAGCTTCAAACGGAATCGTCACCGTTCCACGTTTGCCTTAGCAAGAGTCACCGGGAGCAATCGAAGGTGGAGGAGGGAATCTCATGATTTGTTACGCATTAACTGCAACAAGCCAACGCAAATTCCAAAGAAAGCATGATTCATAGAGTGAGCACGAAAGGCGGGCACCTGAGGGCAGTCCAGAAAATACGATGAAGAGAAGCTAAAATAGTCCATATGTCGGTTTTCGATGTCTTCCACACGGGTGATGGAGCCTTTTGGTTGTGCAAAGATTTTGTTGGAACAAAGTGGTTCAAACCTCGACCTTGGCCATTCCCGCATCCCTTTCCTGGAATAATACAGATGACAACACCTCCTTCAGAAAAAGGGGGTTTACATGCAGCCTTAAAATATACAGGTATCCCTCCCAGTTGGTTGGAGAAACGACCGAAACTCCCATCCCGGAACTGGCTCATTTTCATGAGCGTCGTCGGTTCATTGACCGCGTTATATGTGGACGATAGAAGAAAATGCAAACAAATACGAAATGAGTATATAGAAAAAGTGCAACATCTGGCAGAAGTACCGGTGTTCCATAAGGACTGGACCCGAAAAGTTACGGTGTATTCGTGTCGATATCCAG
This sequence comes from Serendipita sp. 411, assembly GCA_019627755.1. Taxonomy (NCBI): domain Eukaryota; kingdom Fungi; phylum Basidiomycota; class Agaricomycetes; order Sebacinales; family Serendipitaceae; genus Serendipita; species Serendipita sp. 411. The sequence continues at coordinate 11,386 of WSTS01000006.1, read as the reverse complement.
AAGACCATGATCACGAAAGGAGTATGAAATACTTCAAAAAGTATGTAAAGGTGAGGTCCTCTTTCACTTTTTTGTCCTTCAAATACCTCTCTATACTTTTTTATCATATGGCCTGCGACTTTGCATTCGATTGTTAGCCTCAATATGCTATGTTGTGCTAGATGTCCTTCTATTAGCCCTGTTACTGACAATTTTGCAGCCCATATTCGTTGCAGCGGCCGTAGACTACGATATAATAAATGGCAACCAGTACGGTGCGCTAGCTAGCAAAGTGTCCGATGATATCAAAAAGAAAAGGAGGGAGATCGCAGGTTTAGAGAAGTCCCGGGACCAGCTATTGCACGAGCTACAGCCACAGACCGGAGACCGTAGTCCCGCTGCAAGGCGTAGGAGGGAGCTCGGTGGAGGAGCAGTCATCATAGGACGGCATAGCTTGAAGGAGTATATGGAAGGTCTACGGAGGGGATGGTCTGAGTCGATGCTAAAGAGGGATGCCGAAGAAGAGTTCGCGAACACTCTTCCTGACGATGTATTCGATGATCCTTTGGCGTCAACCGTGACTGAAGCGCCCATGGAGGGATTAGATTCTACATCGTCCTCCTCTTCCTCTTCCCCCCTGAGTCCACCTGTTGATGTTGTCCGCAATCGTAGTCCACTCTTCGGCCAGATCCGACAGCCCCCTGTGCGGCGACCCACGCCGGCATCCCTCGATGTCCCCCCCGCAATGATGCCCTTGCAGGCACCAATCGGTCTGGTTCCCTTCACGAACCACATTGGATTCAAGCAAGTACCGTACATGATCTACGACTTCTTCACCGAGAGGTATCGCGTGCTCTCAGGATGTCAAGCTGCGTATGCCATCGTAATGGAGAACAAGCGACCGATGACACACATCGACAGTATGGTCACGCCGAATGATCTAGACTTTGATAGACAATCCGAAAGATATATCAAAAGCTCTTGGAACAAGCTACCAAAGCGGACAGAAACCGCGAAAACCGACTATTACAAGGAGCTAAAAGATAAAGTCAAGGTCGCGCGAGAATTGGCTTATGGAGAAAGAGAGCCCACGAGGGCCGAACGCTCGAATCCACCCATGACGGAAGTGGAACTTCGTGGCCAAAGACTAAAGAAAGAGCTTAAGTGGAAGGATGACTTGGAAGGCTGGGAAGTGCTAAGTGGTGAAGTAGTCTGGGACGACAAGTTTGAGGGTGCATTGGAAGTCTTCGTGGCACCAACTCACTCCTCGCAGGAAGAGCACTAACGCCGGTTACCAGATGCATCTCGCCTGTGGACTGGAGGGGAGGTCGTAAGTAGTACTATGCTATTACGGAGACCACGGACGATGTTCGAGCATTTCTAGCAAAATTTCATCCACTTGGTTAGGCCCCAGTTAATTAGATCCTGTCTTCTTCGGTAATACCTTCGATATCGATAGATAATGGAGATGCTTTGCATTTCACAGATGGAGAATCGACTTTAGCAGCTGGCTGTCAGACCGCGTTTATATGAAAAACCCGCTATATCTACAAGATTCTTCAACACGACGAAAATGGCTAGTGGAGGATGGGTATGTACGCAAACGACACTTCTTCCCGACCTTGACTTGGACAATGAGCAACATGAACTCTGGGCAACGAGAGAATTTCACTGAAGAGGAAATTCAAGCAGGTATAGAGCGCTTGATTGACGCTCGGGAGTTGCTTGGCCCTCTGTTAGTACATTTATTTATGAGTGGAACTCGAGCCCATTCTAAGGGCATCTTCAGCTCGGCAGCGCGATTCGAACTCGTAGATAAGCTGGAAAGGATAGAAGAGTCTAAACTGGGACCTTTGATGAGTGAGTGTCAACGCCTGGTTAGGGTGTACGCGTTCACGGGCGCGAACGCGAACACCTGTTCGAGATGGTATTTTGACAGATACTTCTAGAGGAGCAATGCGGTATATGTTATAATACCTTTGCTGCGATCATTGCCGAAGAAGAAATGCTCTTAGCGAACGATACCCCAGTGTCCGAACGAGATCTCGGAGTCACCAAACTACAAACTTGTGGACACTACTTTTGTCGAAAGGAGTGAGTTCAATAATCATAAGTGGTCCTGTATTTGCACGTATTGACTGCTCTTTCTACGGATGCTACTACCTAGTATCTCCAAGTGGATTCTAGAAGGCGTACGATTGTTAACATTGACGCGTGACTGTTTCACTGAATCATTTGTAGAATGACGCTTGTCCCTACTGTCGGATTCCTTTGCTTCCGGAGGGCGCTAGGAACGCGGCTGCATCGGCGCTAGCTAGCGCTGGGATTAACGAGGAGGACGTCTCTTCATCTTTGGAAGAAATGATGAATCATCTTCAGCAACGGTGGGACGCTGCCGTCCCCGGCAATTCGAGAGCCACCCAACGCCCAGCATTCAGCTCGAGTGGCATGTACTCGTAACAGCCACTCCTGCAGCAGCAGCAGTCAGCGGTTACGCAGTAGTCAGACTGATCATGAATAGCGCCGGAAGCGTAAGCTATTGCGTGCCGTTATGTTGGCTATATCCAGCCTATGGCACAATCGCTGACGAGGACGGAAAAGGATACTTCGAGGTCGTTTGCAAAGTCGCTTAGACATTCTAGATGTATAATCGTTATTTGATATCATGGTGCTTAGCGGTAGAACAACACTGATTGGCCGTCCTTCGTGAGCCACCTTCAATCGGCCTTGCTTGGCTGTTTAGCAGCTCGACCCCCGCCAACAACAGCCACTTCGCCCTCTAGGTCGCCGGGGCGTGGCTTCAGGCTCTCTTCCGCCTCGACAAGCAGTTAAATAGTGTCGCCTGGGTTGACAAGTGTAGTTTCTGGCGTCTTTTTATCAGTAATTCATCAGCCAGACGCGCTAGAACAGCCGCCGCACCGACCACTCTCTGACTCCAACCACCCTCACGACCATGGCTTTCAACGACCTTGACGACTCTAATGACCGAATGCGATACCGAAACTATGCCCACCGCATAGGACAACGCGCGGACCAGGAAAGCATCGAAGCAAAACTGGTTGTGATGGGAAACACAGGTGAGCCCGCATCTTGTCAATGAAACGACGACATGCTAATTGCAAAAAAAAACTCTACTCTCAATACATAGGAGTTGGAAAATCAAGCCTTGTTGTGAGATATACAGAAAACCGCTTCAGTCTCTCTACGACTGCCACAACCGGCGCTCTTTTTGTGACACATAAAACCAACTTTGAAGACTTTCACGTCAAGCTCCAGATATGGGATACAGCTGGTAAGCATTTTTTTCTCTTTTGCGTGTTCGTTTTGGGCCCGTCTCCGGAGGAGATTATCAAAATCAATGGCCATGAGATCAGTCCCGGCCCTGAAGGGCGGGCTTACCGAATCGTAATCGACGGTTCTTTCTTCGAAACCGACTCGCAGCGCATTGGAAAGTAATGGAGGCCCCGCTGTTTGAGACACGGCTCTATCTGCCATGCGTGCGGTCACGTCGCATTTGATCGTGCGTCGCGCCCGTCGAGGATTCGCTCATACTGTTGTGATCTTATCTTTTCGGCTACGAAGTGGCCACCCGACCTCTTTTCCCTCGTTTTCTGTACTCCAGACACCAAGCTGACGGAGATTAACCATTTCCTATTTCACAGGTCAGGAGCGATTTCGTAGCTTGGTAAGTCCCCCACTTCTACCCAGACTTATCACCTGACTCGCCCCACAGGCGCCGATCTACTATCGTGGAGCCAATGCGGCCATAATCATGTACGACTTGACCCGATTAGAGTCTTTCAACGACGTCCGTATATGGATCGAAGGTTTGTGCTCCTGCTACGCCTCGCGGAAACCTCGCTCATGCCCCTATGCAGAATTGAAGAAGAATTGCGATCCAGACCTCCTAATCTACATTGTCGGCTCAAAGGCTGACCTGGTTTCTCAACGGCAAGTTACGCCGGACCACGTCCGATCATGCCTGCATAAGTGGTTCCCCCCACCCAGGCGGCCAGATCCAGAAACTCGTCCACCCACATCTCCCAGCATTGGCCAGGGCATTAACGCGTATCTCAGACCACGGTTCACATCCCTCACCTCAGCATATACTGTCAACTCGGGGTCGTCTGCTGGGTCTGGCGTTAAAGTCAACCTCGCAAGAGCAAACACGACGGCCGGATTACAATCCCCCCGAAAAGATGGTGGACGCTTCAACTCGTTCCAGTCGTTTGATGCCCTACCGACTAGCGTATCCTCACAGCCACCGCGAGCTATTGTCGCAAGGAAGGCACATCATCGCGAAAGGAGTTGGGGACCTAGCGGCTCAGTTGGTGTACTCTCCTTCCCAACTTTTGGTAATAACGGCAGTCGCGACTTGATCGCAGACGCTGTAAGTGACGAGGAGGAAGAGGAGGACGAGCCTGAGTGGGGTCTTGGAAAGTACATGCAGCTCTTCGAGGTTTCCGCAAAGGATGCTAGTGGTAGGTTGTCCCCATTCTTGAGTCATTACGGTTCTGAGATTTGATCAGGCATACAAACCTTATTCAACGCGATCCTTGCTGCGGTGATGGAGCGACGTGAAGCTATTGAAGCCGAACGAAAGGCACGCGAACGCGATAGCGTTCTACTTCACGTCCCGTACGGAACTGTTCCCGAGGAAGATGAATCTAAGGATAAGGATGCGCCCCAGCGCTCCTGGTGTTGCTGATATTGGGCTATTCACTGGCCTATTTTGATTCCGACTACCAGCATCGCATTCGCATGCGGTTGCATCTCGATGATTTCGCGTTGTTGTTGCATACATACGTAAGTATATAAACACCAAGGTGTTGCTCTTGTACACAACTCGATCATCCACTTTTTGGCTTGTGTCCATCCAGTATTCCCTATCATTGCATCTTCATATTATATATATCTCATCCCTCTCTCGCAATGCAGACTACGTTTCCCAACCTGTCGTTCCATTTTGTATTCCGCCTTCTCCCATTTCCGAAACATTCTTATCACTGTTATAACGACCTTCCCGGGAGTATCCAGCCTGACTCTATTTCTGTCTGTCCCTTGTACCATTCGGATCTTGTCCAGTGTCTGCCCGCCAGTAACTGCTAATTCAGATCACCTTGGAGCCAAACCCCATTCACGAGTTCTGGCTGGACCCAGGTAGAGATCTAAGCAAGCTTCTACTTCGTTTATATACGCACTGGATCTATTTGGGGTTATTTGCGAGGCCTCAACCGCACCTGACGAGCGGAAGACGAAGGATTGAACTTGGGCTGGCGTATTTCACGAGCTGCCACCTGGGGTGAAGACGCAACATTTCTAGATAATGGAACGAACCAGCTAAAATCTTTCTATCTAGAACCCAATGAATTCGCCTCAGAAACGTCCACACTCGCCAGATCACTCTTCTCGGCGCGTCCGTCAACGCGTCGAGAAAAGAGCTGAAACGCCAGAGGAGGGTGAAGTTGAAGAAGCGGCTCCTGTGCAGACTGAGGTCTCAGAGAGAGAGACCGCAACGGAACCCGTTGCTGACGGTAGTGTTGGACCGAATGAATCAAAACCACTACCGCCCGCTAGGTCCAAGGTGGCGTTCCCCTTCAATAATAATCGAGCAAAGAAAGTGCAGAGTATTCCGAAAGTCGATCTCGTCAACGCGGCACCACCCCCAAAACGAAGGACACCATCGCCCCCTCATTCCATTGCTGCTTCCCACCATAGCGGGGACAGAGGTAGCAGAAATGATGATATACCACCACCTGGGAGAAACCCTTCGTACGATAACCGTCCTAGACGCGATTCCTATGTCCCTGGTAGAGATAGGAGAAAAGATGGATATCCACCTCGTAGAGACAGCCCTGATCGCTATTATGACAGACGGAGATCCGCATCAAGGTCGCCTCCATATGTTTATCGTCCTCGGCCGGATAGCTATGTCCCAAGAAGGGAGAATGACCATTGGAGAGGAGACAGCTACAGGCCGCGGGATTCACCTCCCAGAGAAGGTGATTTCTACAGAAAGGGAGGGAGTTCTCCACCAAGGTATCGATCCAGGACGCCACCTTGGATGGGCAGGTCGCCAGAACGAGATTTACCACGACGGCCGCATTCGCCTCCCCGTGGGATGTACAGAGGGCCAGGAAAGGGAATGGATACGTATATACCTTCTCGTCGCTTCGAAGATGATCCAAGAAATGATGAAAGAGGGGGCTATCAGCCAAATTTGGCTTCTCCACACCATCCACTACCGGTCCGCCTGATTGACCGTATATCGGCACCTGATTTCGGTCCTGAAGCGGATTTCTCGTCACCGAGAGGCACGCCACCGCCTCCGACGACAGCACCTCCGCCTTTGCCTGTGCCAGATTCACGGCTTAATCGACCTCCCGCAATGCATCCACTCCCTCCAAAACCTCTCGACCCACATCCCCCCTCCAATAGTCGACCATTAAATGTTCCCCCTCGTCAACCGTTGCCCCCGCAGTTCCCTAGTGCTGGCACGCGTGCAGAACCTCCACATCCCTCGTCATTACCACCTCCGCCACCTATTGCAGCCGCTCCTCCTGTCAAGAGTACAGCACCACCCCCCAATGAGCGCAGCAATGAAGCGAAACCGTCAACACACAAGGTAGCGAATGTTCGAAGTAAGGAAGATGAAAGCACCGCGTATAGTCGCGAATTTAAGGGGTCAGGTCGCATAAATGAGTATATCCTGATGCAAAAACTTGGGGAAGGGACGTTTGGGTAGGTGATCCGCCATAGCTCTTCGATTGTCCTGACGTCCCCTTTCAGTGAGGTCCACCAGGCCCGTCCTCGGGATCCTGCAAAGTCTGGAACGGGCGACCTTGCTTTGAAACGTATAATCATGCATAGCGAAAAGGAGGGGATGCCTATCACCGCTCTTCGCGAAATCAAGATCCTTAAGGCTCTGAATCACCCGAATATTGTCAAAGTGCTGGATATCGTCGTAATGCCTCGTAGGTATCGCTTTATATCTTGAACAACTTTGACCTCATTTTCTTGTATCCAGGTACGCCAAAGGATACCGGTTCTGTATACGTTGTTTTTCCTTATATGGATCACGACCTCTCTGGGCTACTGGAGAATAAATCGGTGCAGTTGAGCCAGTCTCATATCAAACTCTACATGAAGCAGCTACTGGAAGGAGTGGAGTATATGCATGACGTTGGTGGGCCCTCTAAGCTATGAGACTATGATTGAATCCATGCCTAGAATCACATTATACATCGTGACATCAAAGCTGCTAACATTCTCGTCTCAAACGAAGGTGTTTTGCAAATCGCAGATTTCGGTTTGGCTCGCCCATATATAAAGAATACCAAAATGGAACGGATGAACAGGCAGTCAGAAAAGTATACCAACTGCGTGGTCACGCGATGGTATCGACCTCCAGAGCTCTTAATGGGAGAACGGTATTATGGACCAGAGATCGACCTATGGGGCGTTGGGTATGTTTATAAACCATATCTTTGCGATATTACTAACTAGGACTCGCAGCTGTATCCTCGCCGAAATGTTTCTGCGACGGCCTTTATTCCAAGGATCATCGGATATGGATCAACTCGAGAAGATTTGGTGGCTCTGCGGAACTCCTACCGATGACTCGTGGCCCGATTTCAGAAATCTACCAGGTCTCGAAGGTGTGAAGACATTCAACACTCGACCAAAGGAGCTGCGGACATTCTTGAATAATCAATGCCCTAGGTATGACTGTCGAAACCTAGCTGGAGTTTGATCTGACTTCCTCAGTATGACCGATGATACGTTTCGTTTAATCGACACTCTTCTCACCCCGGATCCTTCAAAGCGACCTTCTGCTTCCACCGCCTTACTGCATGATTACTTCTGGACCTCGCCACTTCCAGCTGATCCCAAGACGTCAGTCCACCCAGAATGCTTAGAAGCTGTGAAACTCAAACTAACCTTCATTTCATCAGAATACCGAAATTCGAACCCTCACATGAACTTGATCGAAGAAAGAAGGCCATGCACGCACCACCTCCAAACCCACACCAACAACACCCAAACAATCACGGCCCACCGTTCCATAATGGTATGGGAAGAAACTCTTTGCCGATGCGTCCGCCACATCAGGGCCTTCCAATCCCTCCTCAGATGCATGGGAGGATGAATGGACCGGGTCCTATTGGGAACGTACCGCCTATAAATATGCATGGTCACCCTCCGCATCTGCCGCCACTCCCTCATATGCAAAATGCAAATGGCGCACCGGGTCCGCCTCCCATGGGGCCCAATGGTTTACCGCCACCGAGAGGGTTCCGTGGGCCTCCCCGCAATCAGCACAATCAACATAATCAACACCGCCAACAGTATAGACATAACGGTCCACCAGGTGGAGGACCTCGTGGGCCTCCTCCTCAACAAGATTCAATGGTCCTACGCTACGATTAATCTCCAAGTACTTGTTACTTTAGTGTCGTGTATCTCAATAGAGTGTCGTGCTTGTTTGTCTAGTCCATTTACTCCCACTGTTGCTGCACTAGAGATATGATTCCACAGAAACCGTTCAAACTAAATGGAAGACAGCAGATAAGTAAGAGACGAGCACAACATATAAGAGAGAAATTGGAGAGAGAGGAAGACAAGATCCGATCTAGGCCGGTGGGATAACCAGGGACAAAAGGAGACAAAGACAAAGGGACAGGGACAGAGCACCGCTTAGTTCTAGTCATAAATCCGTAGCATTGTATAGACTCGCACCCGCTTGGGCGGTCTAATTCTATTGTTGGAAGAAGGGATAGAGGGAGAGGTCGGCGTTCATTCAAGGGTCGAAGAGGAGATAAATCGTCCGGGTTTTGAACCCTTAAGAAGAAGTGGAGTCCTTTCTCTTGTGTTTCTTCTCTGGTGTAAGGACCTCTTTAATCTTTCCAAAGAATGAGAGCCTTTTCTTCCGTTTCGAGGGAGAATCAGTAATCGAACTCGCAGTCTCAGAGGGGAACCCCTTCTTCTTTGGCGTCGTTGGAGGAGTTACGTTGGATGCGCGAGGAGGGGACGCCGTCGAATTTCGGGGTGTGATCTCCTTTGTTTCCGATTTGGGGGCCGGGGGAGTTTCCTCCTTCGTAGGTGCCTCCGACTTTGTGGCGGCGATCTTTTCGTCTTCCGTCGATACCACGACCGTTGGAAGTTCCTCGGGATGTGTGGTTGTAGTTTTGCCATCGACGGCTGGATAAGGCTCTGGAGCGTTTGGAACGGGAATTGGTTCTGGTTCGTTTGACGCAGTGCATTCCACTTTTTCAGCCACTTCGGCTACGGTGGCGCTCACTGCAGGGGGGATTACAGCTGGGGAGGCAACCTCTTCTTCGATAACAGGCTGCAATGACGAGTCAGTCTATTTTTCGGCCAGTTAATTGGCATATAACATACCTTTGGAATTGTAGCATCCCCATTTACATGAACAGGCTCCGAAACCGTCTCAACAGTCGGCGCAGGTTGCGTCCCGGTAGTGTCTTGGGCTGAATTGTGCGGATCAGTCGAAACGCCGAATGAACAAGTTGCCGAATTGGACTGACCTGACGCAGGCGCCTTCTGAGCCTCTTCGATCGGTATCTAAAGAAAAATGGTGAGAAAAATGTGAGTTCAAGGGAAAAGGACTAACATGTTGAGGGTTGATGGGATCGTAACCCGCGACTGCAGCGACAGCAGCGCCTAAGCCAGATGCAACATAGGACGTAAGAGTAGGAGCACCAGTTGCGGCGATTACCGAATCCTTGATCTCTTGGAACGTGGTCTTCGGTTGCTCGACGGGAGGGGCGGGTTCAGCTGCTGGTTGATTGGGATTCGAAGGACTAGTGTAGGTATTATTGATGTTTCCCATTCCATCCTTTTCTTGCGGTTCCGTAGGACTGGCGAACCACTGTCCGTCAACGATGTATTTATATGTTATCTTTGCTGGATATCGAAGAACGATAAGAACATATACATGTATTGGGATGAGTTATACTTACCATTCCAAGGTACACCAACAGTGAGCTCGAAACCGTTAGATGTCTTGGTCAGGGGTGTCGAGCGCGACCACTATCAAGGGAGATTAGAAGCTGGAGATGAGGGACACAATCAAGGAGTACATACGTTGTCAAATGTGCCCGTTACGAGGACTTTTGACGGGCCTGCAGGACTGTTGAAACGAGGGCGTAAATAGGCGCAGTTGGAGGAGAGTAAAGCAGACATACAATTTGAAGGTAAGTTGGTGTAGGTCAGACATTGCTCTTCAACGTCTCGTATATTTTCTGTGAATTTTTGTACGAGAATGAACGAAGGGGGCGTGGCGAAAGGTCTTGATGAATAGTTTACCACATGCAGACCGACAAACATGCATGCAGCTTCTGGTGACTTCCCCAAACCCCTTTTCCCTTCCAATCGCAATCGACTTGGAGCCTTCCATTTCCAGCTTTTGCTTTTTCATTCTCTCCTAATCAGACTCGAATGTCCCCAAAACGACTGGGTGGCGCGGCGCATGAAGATAAACGGCAGTCAGACGAGCCCCAACGACTAGCTGGTAGCTAGTCCCACAGAGCTTTAAGCATCCTGGGTTTGCTGCATCTAGTTCATAAAATCGCTTACAGAACGAGGAGGATCTACGACGTCCTAGTGGATCATCTGGGGAAGGGAAGACGGCTCATTTGGGCTATAGTCGTTGCGATACTCGGGATGTTGGAGACTCCAAAGTCACTCTAGGATCCAAATATCTTCGGTATAAACTCCTGCAGGTGGCAGGGGCAGGGACCACCGAACTCTTTCCTCCGAACCGATATTTTCAAGGCGATTGTCGTTCAATAACCCGACCCTGCCAGAGCTATCCCAATATTATTGTTAAAACATGACAAGTGTTTCATACGAGGATTGGAAGCTGGTGTGGTTCTCCGTCATTTCCCACCTGTCTCGATGCTTCTGTTGCTCCACCCTTGATATTCATATTCGTAAGTAAGTATTGCCTTCCTCATAATTTCGCTCAGTCATAAAGTCCTAAAGATCGCTCAAAGCTGCATTTCGGTAGACACGGGTTACGAAATTGAGCGGAGCATTGGCCAATGCCGACGAACGGGCTAGTGTACATTGGTCCAGTTCCGATGGTTTCAGAGCAACCTTATTTCTTAACGCCGGCAGGAATCGAGGAATCCTCGGAGACGATTCAAATGAAGGCGCCGCTAAGTAGCGACGCGCGGAAATTAGAACTCATAAAAATCATATGGAGCAATAAATTGTTTCGAAACTTGGATGTTCTTCTGGCGCTGTACAAATCTCGAAGGTATAAAAGGTGTGGGCGATACGTCTTCCTAGAGACGCAAATCCAAACCGTCCACTCCTTTGACGTTAATACTCGAGCTATCATGCTCCTACAGTCTTTACTCTCACTCTCCTTTGCTACCTT
>WSTS01000591.1:0-10541 GCA_019627755.1 Serendipita sp. 411 | reverse complement strand
GGGTCGAACCCAGGACCTCCGAGTTATTAGCTCGGCGCTCTAACCGACTGAGCTAGTCGACCAATTGGTGATCATGACTATAATACATATTATATATATTATATACTGAATAGTAGTAAACAAATCAAACAGGGAAGCCTACTTGTATAGTAGCCTTAGTAGAGCTGCCAAAACTTTAGTAGCCTCTCATGTATATAAGCCTTAGGTTGTTCTTCTCCCTCTGTTTTGGATAGAACTGTCATCTTCTGTCTTCTGGAGGTCTACAATTCAAAAATATATTAGATCTAACCTGCCAGACCTACATCAGGTGTCAGAGATGTGTTATGATTATAGAGGTATAGCCCACACCTCCATAGTTAGAATATACCTCCGATAGAACCTTCTGTACATTAGCATCAAATATGGACTTCCTTTTGTAAACAAACCAAAAACCCCTATCCAAAACCCCTAAGATTAGAACTCAGCCCAGCAGAGATGCAAAGGTATAACTTTGCCTTAAGGACTTATAATAATATAACCATATTATTACATAAGCAAGTATTACCTCAGCATCCCCCAATATGCCACTGGAAGAACTTCAGAAACAAGGAAGGAAATCCCAGCCTCACTCTTACCAGAAACTCACCTTTCCTTGGCAAGGCTGTATCTCAACAACACCTCCATCAATAACGAGGCAGTAAATCACAGCCACATACTAACCAGTATACCAGTCATATCAGCAACTACGCACCCTGCCACATAGAGTCAGATCAAGATCTGTGCCTCCTGACTCTGCGCCACCCAGCCTCCTGACAATCAGCTTCCTACATGGCCTCCTGCAGTAAGAACCTAGATACCATTCAGGATGCTGTGAATCTGACTCTAACCAATGACTCTACAGTAGTATAGCATGACTCCTTATGATGACTCTTACCCAAGCCTGATTAGTATAAATACCCCATGTATCTTAGGTAGTTTTGAGGATAATTCCAACTTTGCACTCTTCCACTTAACTTGCTCTTAACAGCTTCTGTTAAACAGCCTGACTGTAATAAGTCAACCTTTAGCTCGACTATAGTAAGTCTCGCTATTGCCCTTATCATCGGTGTACACCTTTGAGTAAGGACCGATAAGGATTAGTTGTATAACTGACCTTATTTCCCTTTAGATATCCATCTTAGATAGTACAGGTTACTATCCCTTCCTTGACCAACCACCAACTCGACCCAACCCACCTTCAGCCACTGCCTCCCAACAGTGAGTCATAATCAATGGCCTACATACCAAACACTTATTAACTTCTTGTTTAAGTGTCCATCCACTACAAGCCTTGCCTCTTAATCTTGTATAGAGCTCGTTGCCAATACCACTGGTACCATCGACGAATCCTCTACCATCTTTGTAACCACAGCATGTGCTTCCATACTAAGTAGATCTTAGATAGAAATACATACAATTTTTGCTACTATTTCTAGTTGAGATACTCAGGAGTATCCTCTGCTACGTAAATCATAACAAGATGGGATGGTGATGCAGAGTCTAGACTCAAGGTATGGAGCACTGGTTTGGGGGCTTGGAGTCGACCAAGTTGGACAAGCTTCACCACCAGACAAACCACAATGATGCTTCCAAAAAGGAAGACTAGAACATCATGACCACAAAAATGGAATGATGTGGCCTGTGAGAAGTTACCATGGAAAAATCTCTGCCTCACTGAGGAGATCAAAACAGAAAGGAAACATAAAGAGATGTAATGAAAGCAAAATATAGCACAAATAACTATTTCAGTTATCAGCTAAGAAAAGAGAAAGGGAAGCAAGAGAACTTGATGATAGACTTGACACATCACAAACAACTGACCCCACAAAGGCCCTCAGCCACCCCTAGCCACTACCAAAACAATCAAAGCACTAAATCAACAATATGAAATTCTCCAAAATAGTTATAGAAACAGCCCAGAACTAGAGGGACCCAATCGCCCCAAGGTGAGGGTAGAGGAACTGCCATACCAATCCCACCTGTAATATATGCCTCCAACAGGGCAAAATGGAAGATGCATAGCAGGATCAGGGATGTAAGCAAAGTGGTGGCTAGAGAACAGACACCCAGTGCCATGGCCACCCACCGTTGGCTCTGATGGCCAGTTCTAGTTGCCTTCCCAATTAGGAAAGCAACTAGCTGACCTCCTTTTACACACATCCTTGTTCATTTCCCCATCCCTTGTTCTTCTCCTTATCCATCTCACCTTCCCTGACTACCTTGTCCAACAAGGTAGTCATTCACAGCCCCATACTTCCTTATATAATCTCTAGCTAGTTTATTCCTGTATCTTTAGCTAGAAAATTGTCTATTCCATTTGCTATCTACATCCCATACTACCTAAGTTACATAACCAGCCCTCCAGAGTCCTTCCCATCCTCACCTATTGATTCCAAACCCCTCCAGACTCTCCTACAACCCCATCTGTCCATCTACAACCCCCAAACCAGGTGGCTAGCTGATCTCCAAGTGGCCACCCCACACCCCCACTCCAGCTCCAGTTCTGATCCAAATTTGGAATCAGAGCCTGTAGTGCATCCTGACACCCAGGGCAACATAGAGCAGAGACAGAAGTGAAGTTGAGAGAGCAATCCAATGAAGGTGAAGACAAGAGGGAAGAAGGACTTGAAGCAGAAGTGGTTACACCTCTTGACAATTGAACTGTCACACCCTTGTGCACCTCTGTGCTATCCCTGGCCACAAATGCAAACATTTCTGGAATTGGACTGTTAGATTCACACTATCAAATAAACTGAGGACATTGACATGTATTAGGATGATGGCAGGAGGGCACCTATATGGCATTGTCAGAGAAATGTGCCTGCAAATCTATTTGAGTATAAATACCACATCAGTAAAACTCATTATCTAATATTAGTCTAATACTAGCACTAATGAAGTGCTTTTAGTGCTTTAGTGTAATTAGTATCTCCTCCCTCCTAATTAGAGCTAATATTAGTCTAGTATTGGTTCTATTATGTCTAAAAGTGCTAACACTAGCCTTATGTAAGACTTTTTAAGTCTAGTCTTGTTACGCCCCTGCGCACCTTTGCGCTATCCCCAGCCACTCTGCGCCATAGATACGACCCCTAGTACCCCTAGTACACCCATGCGCACCTATGCGCACCTATGCGCCACCTCTGCGACCCCCACGACTCCTTTTTCCCTTCCCTTTCCTTCAGCTTCATCCCTCTTGTTGTTTCCTTGCTCTAGATAGCGTGCGCTGGCGCACAGCCACAGCGCATCGTCCCCTCCTTTGTTCTGGTCGCTTAGTTAGTGTTTCAGTCGTTGTATATAAGCTCGTGTATTCTCTAGGTAGATACATCAGCTAGAAAATCGACTTGGTCGCCCCCCAGTTCTGCTCTTGAGTCTCCAAGCCGCTCCCCTGCACTCTGCGCAGTGCGCGCACCCTCTTCTGAGTCCTCTCCACCCTCTGCGCTCTCTCAGTTATCCCTCGTCCTCAGCCCACACCAACCTCCAGCTGTTCTCGCTCTCCGGCGCACGCGCGCACTGCGCGCGACAGCGCGCTAGTCCCCGGTGTTGGGCACTTAGGTCTTCGAGGCCTAATAAGTCTCTTATGACTAGCAACTTCAATTTTAAGTTTTACTGATGCAATATTGAGACCTTGTTCTTAGGTTAGCTACCTTGTTTCTGATTCCTTACCTTTTTAAGTCTAGTCTTGTTCTTGGTTCTTTAGTATAAATATTTGTAGATTTCCTATGTACATTTGCTAGTTCAAATCATTAGTCTTAGTTCTCACCTCCTACTCTTAGTCTGATCCCCATCTACCTCTCTAGTCTTTTAACTGTCAACCCAAACGCTTCAAGGCCAAGGAGGCACCCTTGGCACTCAGTTGACAATTTGACCTTCCAACCTCTCCAACCTCCACCTAGAGTCTAATCAGACTTGTAGGTGCTCATCAGCAAAACAACAACTTGCATCTAGCCACCCTAACAAAGCAAGCACAATTTTCTTGCTTTGTGCTTGCTTTGTTGGGGCAGCTAGACACAATTTGATGTTTTGCTGATGCTAGCCCCTCACCACCCCACTCTGCCACTCTGACCCTGACTCAGCCACTCCAACTTGGACCCTGCCACCCATCAACTTACCTTGTGACCTTGCCCCTGCCTTAACCTTCAACTCTGACTTGCCTTACTTCAATATTCCAATCCAAATCCTGACAGCTATCCCTGGCCACTCTGCACCCCAGTGCAGTATGACCCCTGGTACCCTCTAGACATCCATGCACCCCTATGCACACCTATATGCCACCTCTGAGACCCCCCTCAACTCCATTCCTTCCCCTCCTCTTCTTCTTGTTTCATCCTTGTCATTGTTTCCTCACTCTAGATAGTGCATGCTGGTACACAGCCACAGTGCATTGTCCCCTCCTTTGCTCCTGTCACTTAGTGTTTCAGTTGCAGTATATAGCTTGTGTATTCTCTAGGTAGATACATTAGCTAGAAAATCAACAAGGTTGCCCCCCAGTTCTGCTCCTGAGTCTCCAAGTTGCTCCCCTGTGCACTGTGCAGTGAGCATATCCTCTCCTGAGTCCTCTCCACCCTCTGTGCTCCCTCAGTTGTCCCCAATCCTCAGCCCATACCTACCTCCAGTTGTTCTCACCCTTCTATGGTAGAACATTTGCTGATAATAGAATCTTTGCTCAAGGTGGAATATTTGCCAATAGTGAAATCTTTGTTGACAATAGAATCATCCACCTCTTCAAGACCAGTGTTTGTTACCTGGCACAAGGTCAGAACAATGAATACAAAGAGACTCACAAACCTGGTAGAGAGGAGATGGGACTGATGGCTTGTTTAACCATTGTTCCCTGGCAATATCCAGCTGCATCAATGGATCTAACAATGTAGGAACTGATTTCTCAGCCAAAGAGGAGGCCAAGTCTGCTATGGCAACAATGTTGCTTATTCCAAAGTTGATGCCAAGTGGAATTAGCATTATTTGACTTACTTGTTCTTCCTCTGCTTCCTTAGCATCAGCAAAATGTCACATGGTGTCTAGCTACCCCATAGGCTGATTCTAGCTAGACTGGCACTAGACAAATGCTAGACAGATGCTAGACAGTCATCAAAAGTTGTCTAGTGGTTGTCTAGCATTGATCTAGTGTTTGTCTGTGCCAGTCTAGCTAGAATCAGCCTATGGGGTAGCTAGATACCATGTGACGTTTTGCTGATGTACCCCTGCCAACTTGGGCACTCCCAAATCTTGACCCTCTCAAGTCCACTTGGTACCCCTATGCTCTAGTTTCTGGTCAGGTAAGTTGTTACACCCTAGCTATGCGATCATCCCAGCCTCCCACCGAGCTGTGGACTTAGCCATTTTTGCCATCGCATCACCTTCCATTCGTTCCCTTCCCCAAATCCCCTTTGTTTGTTTCATAAATCCTTTCGTACTCATTGTTTAGTATTAGTTATAGTATTCTAGTATTCTAGAAGTGCTCGCGTTAATGCACAAGCACTTGTCTTCGACCCATTTCCCTCTCCTAATTTGCTCCGCTCTCGTTCTCATTTCAGAACATCCCTGACCGTCTCTTTCGATCCCCTGACCGTCTCTTTAGTTCTTAGCTTTTGCGTTCTGTTCGGATTTGCAATAATATCAGTCCCATTTGTCTATATAAACCCTATACATGACTATCTAGCAAAGACGAACAGAATATCGATTTGGATACCTTACCTTCCCGTCTCTAAGTCTCTCTCCTTTGTTCTCCTCTCATCTCTGGCCTCGCAACGTGCCGATTGTTGTCATGACGTTCCTCTCGTCTTCCCTCATCCTCTCCTCGTACCGCAATCCTCTGGTCTTGAGGTCGCGACCCCTGGTTCCGTGTTCATGAGCGTCGAGGTCGATTACCTTGACTCCTACCGTGTAGTGAACCCTCCCAGCCCTCTAGGTTACTGGTTGGTTCGTATTACTGGTCGGACTCAGGCGTGTGCCCTATTGCGACCACTCCTAGGTGCATAAGGAACTGATCCTGACATAAGTTGACACTATTTCAAACCATGAGGACATATTCTAAGCTGGATCAGAAGTAGACTTACCGATCAATAACAACATTCCTCTGGTCATGCCATTTGATGATTTTATGAAATAAGAACCATATAGTGAGTCCAAGTATAGTATAGAAAAGTGGTTTGAGTGACACTGCAGTACAATCAACTAGTCTCCATCAGTTACACAAGGGAAGTACCAACCTTTAGTAGAGGGTTGGCCCAGTAGTTCTGCCATTATATTTATTAACTCTATACAGCACATTGATCAAGTTATATTGTAGCTGGGGTGACTGTCGAGGTATGGAGAGTCTGGTGGGGGAGGCAGCACTAACTTGTGGACCTGACTCCAATGCATACTTTCAGTCTTGCTGGCTTGCAAACAAGCTGCAGCAATTTAAAAAGGAGAATATATGGCTGATCCTATGATCTGATTGTACTATTCTTGGAGGATGGAAGCCAATGATAACATTCTAATCCAGTTTGTATTGCCTGCATTACATCTCAGATGATATAGAATGCCAATTACATGTTGTGCTGTATGCTAAATATGATCCTCATTTTGTTGTCTAGTCATCCTCTTTGTGATAATTGCAGTTCTCAGTGACAGCAGACTCTCACTGCTGCCACCTAAGGGCATAGGAAACAGACACAGATGACAGACTCACTTTCTCTCTCCCTTCCACCCCTCTGTCAAAGTGACACCTTTAATTCAGAATAAACAGACCCTTGATCTCATTCCCTCAAATGGTTGAAACAGTGGACTAGCTCTCCAGCCACACTTGAGCAAAAACTAACCCTCATTCATTGGGAATGCACTCTGAGCTGACGAGATATAGCTAGTTACAATGTTTATAAGAACCAAAGTCCCATCATGGCAATTGATGCATTCATTGTCTGTTCCTCCATCCTTCCTATCTTCTTCTCACCTGCCTTGCCTTGTTGACCAAAGACAGACAGTCAGAGCCTATTGTCTCTCTTAATGGCTCCTCAATGCAGCTGAGAAGACTCACCATTTTCCTGTCTCAATTGCACCTCCATAGGTGGATTCTTGGTAGGTGTTGTAGTTCTGGACCAGACATACATGCTAACAATGCCATCATCCCTAGCTTATATGCCTTATGCACTTTATTGACTTCACCATTGAGGCCTACAGCTATGTGCAAGGTCTCACACCCCATTCACCCTATAATAACTCTTGGTAATCTGGACCCCAATCTTCACTCTTGCTCTAGCAAGAGCTCTGTTGAGAGGCCAATCAACCCCTTGTGTGGATATAGGAATGGAGTTCCAAGGATGAGATTGTATCCATTGCAATATTCATGACATTGAAAGGATGTCCCCTGTCAATTTCATCCTACTGAAAACAGACAGTGGTAGATGTATTGATCATCCCACCCAAGTCTGTCAGGGCTATTTTAGTTGTACTATAAGTGGGATTTTGAGGCTATTATGGTCCAACTTTAGCTGATCGACCAAAGTAGTAGGCAAGAAACTTGAGATAGATTCAGTTATATTGTCTAGTGCTCACATGGCTTGTCCATCTATGAAGGCATTGATAATGCAAGTGTGAGGTGTTACTCGATTCAAGATCCCCTCATTTCTGCTGGTTTTTGGTGAACAAGAGTTTTTGTTTCACAGATTGTACAAACTTCCTGATGTAGGATAGTTTCCTCTCCCTCACACATATGTTGGGTGTATAGAATTCCTTCCTTCAGTCATCCTAGGTGGAAGAGCATACACATCTATATTCAAGCCCCTTGTAGAATCTCTAGGAAGTATAAACAAAAATATATTGCAAGCCAGAGACCCAAAGGCTGTAGTAGAAAGAGATTGTCCCAAAGTCCCACAAAGAGATATATAAAGTGGGTGATATTGGTTTGTTTGTTGAAGGTGGGAAGAGAATGTAGGAGGACAAAGAACATCTGTTTTTGATGGAATGAACAAGAGAAGGAGAACCATAGTAGGTCATGTTGTGGAATAGAACAGTTTAACTCAAGGCTGGGTAGACTTGAACCAGACCCAGTCAATGGAGGCTGAACTCCTAGGCATCTGTGCAAGAGCAGGCAGGGCAATGTTTAAGCAATGTGTGAATGTCCAACTATCATCCCATGAGGGAGAGCCACAATCCCATGCCCCACTGCCAATGACATTGCTGTCATCTGGCTCAACATTGTTGCCCACTATTTGCTTCCACAAGAGTTGTCAGCTTTCTCCTCCTGTGTGGTGCTTAGGGAACACACTCCAGATATACAGTGACCCACAAAACTGTTGCAGAACTGAGAACATTTGGTTTGTTTGGCTGGTAGCAGGTGAAGCAGGCTAAACCAAACAAAGCTATGACCATATTAGGGTAGCCAAACATCTTGGCTATCTACTGATACCCATATCATTAGCTAAGACTCAGTATCAAGGTAGTAAACCATCAATCTTTGAAGGGATATCAATGCAATGGTTTTGTGGCTACTGAGCTGTAATGACAGATCACATGATCAAACCTTAATTAAGGTTTGGTCACATGACCACAGCAATTTCCTATATATAGGGGACCCCCTATGACCATTTCCCCCACATTGTAACCATGCCTCATCTCACCCCAGCTGTCCATGAATGTGTTCTTGCTCTACTTGATTCTGGCCATTCTGGCTATCAAATTCATGCTATCACTGGTGTCCATCCATCCACTGTGTCTAGAATTTGCTCTATCTCTTGTCCTGACATCACTAAATCTATTGGTGGTCGTCCTTCAAAGCTTTCTGACACTAACCTTTGACATGCTGTTTGTCTTATCACCTCTAGGAAGGCAGAGAATGCAGTTCAAGTTACCAAAGCTCTCAAGGACATCACCAACCAGGAGATCTCTGTAGAGACCACTCATTGTGCCCTCAAAAGGTCTAGGATGAAGGCAGTAGTGAAGAAGAAGAAGCCACTGCTCAGCAAAAAAGCATAGGAAGGCTTGATTAGACTTTGCTCTAGCCTATAGGGACTGGACTATGGAGGATTGGAAGCAAGTGGTATGGTCAGATGAAACCAAAATTAACAGATTGGGGTCAGATGGGAAGAAATGGGCTTGGAAAAGGCCAGGAGAGGGCCTTAGTGATTGATTGGTGCAGGGAACTCTGAAGTTTGGGGGTGGATCTGTGATGATCTGGGGCTATATGCTATGGGAGGGGGTAGGATATGCCTGCAAGATTGATGGTAGGATAGATGGAGACCTTTACATCAACATTCTGGAGGATGAGTTGCAAGCTACTCTGGAGTACTATGGCAAGACTCAAGAAAATGTCATCTTCCAGCAGGACAATGATGCAAAACACACCTCCAAGAAGGCTCAGCAGTGGTTCAAAGACAATAATTTCCAAGTTATGAAGTAGCCTGCCCAGTCTCTTGACCTCAATCCTATTGAACACTGTTGGGATCACCTCAAGAGGAAGTTGGGGGAGAATGAGGCTTCTCTAGGGGGAATCTTGGAGTTATGTGACAGAGTACAGAAGGAATGGGAGAAGGTACCTAAGGAGGTGTGTCAGAACTTGATTGAGAGTATGCCTAGAAGGATAGAAGCTGTAATTAAAGCCAAGGGAGGCTTCACTAAGTATTAGTCACATAACTGTAGCTTTGATATCCCTTCAAAGATTGATGATTTACTACCTTATTAGTGAGTCTTATATAATGATATGGGTATCATCAGAAAGCCAAGATGTCTGACTACCTGAACATAGTCTTATCTTTGTTTGGTCTAGCCTAGTTCACCTGCTACCAGCCAAACAAGTCAAATTCTCCAAGTTCAGCTACAGTTTTGTGGGTCACTGTATATGTTCAAAAGCTGATTATCCCTACCTTAGGCCTACTTTATGTTTTCTATCCTCATAGACTGGCTTTTAGGAGGCCTAGAAGATGTCAAATCAATATTAAAATTTATATAATATCACTTAATAGTATAGTAAACTATTAATGAAACCTTAGAGGTTTAGTTCCTTTTGAACCAAAGACATTGCTGAATTACCATCCAATTTATTATTTTTCAAGTTATACAAACCAGATTTTGTGTGGAAATTGATGTATATATATATATATATTCATGCCAAAAATGAAGGGAACAACAAGCAGGAAGTGCTTGGCCAGGTAAGGGATCATTGAATGTACATAATATAATTCTATATCCTAATTTAATCCATATTTATCCCAAATGTCATAACCAACACTGTCAAGGACACATTCCAAATGCTATAGGGGCCATGTTTGGCCTTTGTTTGGCATTTACCTCTGCACCCAGGCATCCTAACCCCACATGTATGTATACAAGATAACACAGAAATATAATATGGAGCTTAATGGCTTTAGTCGCTTGCCTTGGGTGAGGGTGGGCAAACAGTCGGAATTTTCCGACTCCCGCACCTTCGACTGTGACACCACGATCTCCAGCATGGCAGGCTTTTTCGAAATTCAGCTCGGGGTACTCGCCTCGTTCTGTGGAATTGCAATGATATTCGAACGATATAGTTTGAAAACGGGGAGCGA
>WSTS01000590.1:0-10549 GCA_019627755.1 Serendipita sp. 411 | reverse complement strand
CGGAAAATGGCAGTAGCGACCAGTGCAATCTTCGAAAAATCAGTGACAAGGCTTGTGATACAAGCGAACCACATACAATAAACTGGGGCAATACGATAGCGAGGTTATGAATGCCCAACACTGTACCTCCTGCCATGGGCGTTGGAATTTCACCAGTCTCGGCTTCATAGTCCAATCTCAACGATTGTCGGCGAAGGAGGGGCGTCCTTTCACTATTGCGCGGATCTTGCATCCCCCTCCAAATCGCTGGAGATGATGCAACTCTGCCATGCGTGCCTCGTCGAGTCGCGTAGCTCTGTGGAGCGACCGGAGGAGCGCTCGCAGCAGCGTCGACTTCTTTTAAAAACTTGAAGCTCCACGTCAGTACGAGTTGTCGACAAGAACAAACCCACGAACTAACCTCCATGATGATGGCGAAGGGTACCCAGCATGCAATTGCCCAAGAGATTCCAACCAGTGCAATGACGACAGTCGCCTGTACCACCGTGGAGACAAAGAAGGTGGACATCATCAAAAGTCCGAACAGTAGCAATCCTCCGGTCCAGATGTTTCTGAGCATGAATGGCATAGCAGGGAGATGAAGGGGGCGACCCATGCGTGCGGCTTCGGCCTTCCATGATCTGACCATGGCTCGAATACGCGAAATCTCCTCATCTTCGTCCTCGTCGTCATCACCTTTGGACAGAAGGCGAGTATCTCGTTGAGCAAGGTACGGGAGCACCGTTCCAACAACCACAGAGACTAAAACAGTATAAATATGAGCACCGAAACAAGTACAGGGTGCTTACCGATGCTCGAAAGAAGAAGTGCAAGTTCCCCTGCACGGGTGGCATCCGCAACAGTTGGCTCTCCACCAATTTCATAGGCCATGACCTCGCCCATCCAAACAGTTCTGTGGCGAGTATTAGATATATTAACCCGAAGAGATTGAGCTTACGCATAGAAAAGGAATGGGAACCACCCAATGAATGCAAATATCTGCACGATGCAAACGCGACGGATAGGTTTTGGAAGTTTGGTGATTGCCTTGGTTATATTATTGATGACATCACGGAAACCACTTCATGCGGTGTCAGATTCTAGAGTCGTATGGAAACAGGAGCGTCGATTCTTACCCTTCGCTATTAGCAGACCGCTCCTTCGCCACTTCGTGTTGGGTGAGGCACGTAATGGCCACGGTGATAGACAAGATGACGAATGTCAGGAGGCAGACTTTTCTAAACTGCCCCTTGCCAAAGGGCTTGAGTATGGGCCATTTGTCCAAGTCTTGGGAACCTAGCGTATATCCGACGATATTTCCAGCGTGAGTCATTCGACCGTGCCACGCATTCCCTGTGGCCAACTGTTCAGCAGGAGTAAGGTCCAAAAGAAGGTTCCTCAAGGAAGCTTGCAGAGCATTGAGAGCGAAATCAAGGATATAAAAGCAGGCAATGGCGATTCCGATAGCAAGGTGAGAGACCTATAGATCACTAAGCGATACACTTCTTGTTCAAAAATAAGAGGACAAACCTTCTTTTTCCTATCGGGGTTCCAGTCTTCCATGTGACTGAACATATCAACAAGGAAGGACGCAATTGCTTCCACATAGGCAAGAACCAAGGTGGAAATTACCAACGCTGCTGTAGCCAGCCAAATCCAAAATCTTCGTCTATATGCAGAAGTAGATGCATCGGAAATAGCGCCTGAGAGTCAGAGTCAGCATACAAACGTTGAGTCGCCTTCTCAAAAGCCCCAGGCCAACAGGGGCTGCCCATTGGGTATAGGGAGCACGAAATAACTGCGCATTGAGAAAGAATTCACGTACCAATCAATGGTTGCGCAATCAAGCCAGAAATGGGACCGGCGAGCCATACCAAGCTTGTGAGTTGCTCCGGTAGCCCTAAACCACGGAGGAATGGAGTTCCTGTACACAAAATAAGCGGGTTAGCAATCGTACTCTCCAGTTGTGTAAAGCCATAGATAACGAGGAGCCGCTCAAGGTTTCGTAGACAACGAACGCCCGGGTCATTCACCAAAGGGCACTACGCCAAGGGACTATACTTGAAAGGTCTTACTACTCACCATAACCCAGTTCGAGCGTCCATGCGATTTGGGCTCCCGCCATGGAAATCGATATGTTGATGAAATCCTTCCAGGTCATTCTCCGTTCCGAACTCTTTTTGCTACTCGTCGTTGCTTGACGTTCAGCATCTCCAGTTTGTCTGGGCGGGATACTTTGGCGAATCTCCACTGGAGACTGCGGCTCTGGCCACGGCACCTGAGCGTTTTCGTCCGCATTGAGAGGTGGAAACGTCATTTTTCCAAGAATTTACAACGTTGAAATAGAAGTTGGGCGAAATTGGGGTCGAATGTTGTCGACGCCAAGTTGCGAGCTGGGAGTGTCACTGCTTCTGGCCATGCAGACCAAATGCGGCATTTGAGTAAAAGAGTGGAGTATGTCTGAACACCTTGATTCGAATAGACTTTCCAGGTGTCAGACTTGTTATCCTTGACTCGGTTACGTAGGAACTCGAGATATAGTTTGTTCGATCCTTGAGAAATGACAAGAGCACGAAAGGCGAGAACTGCACAGGCGACAAGGTCGAGCTCACTGTTATCTGGGAGAAATGATTGATAATTTTGAGGAAGGGACAGCGATGCAGCTTTCTACTTAGAGCCACCTACTGGTCCCAGGTACAGAAGCCCAATTTCGACGTTCACTTCATCACCCTGGACCAATCACTCAAGAGTGAGGGTTAACCGAAGCAGTCGAGATGCGGTCCATAAGGAGTGCCTAAACATACGGGGTCGATCTACATAATACAGTACACCGGAACATGCATGAAAATACCCAGGGCATATTCCTCTCGAATAAATCGTTCAAAGAGTTACACGTTATTCGAGTTGCCTTCGTTCATATTAGCCGTCCGTGGCATCAGTGGTATAGCTTCTTGATGACCAGACGAGTCGACGAAGGCTACTTGGTGATCAGAAGAGTCACCTGTGACCACTTGACGATCAGACGGCTCGACGGTGGCTACTTGACGAACAGATGGCGCGTGGGCGGCTACTTGACGATCAGACCATATGAAAAGGAAAGAAAGAAACTACTTTACCTCCTTTGTACGTACCATACGTTGTAAGGGCAGTTTGGGCGTATCCACGAAGATCATTCAAAAGGTTTCCGTCTTCCCCGTTGCTACCATTGTTGGATAGGGACTCAGATTCCTCCCTTTCACGTAGTTGTTGAAGTACATTTCCCTTCCACGTCTTCCATATATCCGTGTTATTGGGAAGCAATTCGTTCAGTATCACTTCCTTGTCATGGGATTGAAGGACCAACAGGAGAAATACCACTGCTGCTGTCCGTTTGGCGAACGTATATCTTCTCACGTCGGGATCTTCGATCTTCAATATCTTCGATTTCAAGATGCTCCTTTGGACCTCCTCTTTGTCGATAGACGATAGATAGCAATTATACATCCACGAACAGACAAATGTCGCAAGGAACATAACCTGGCCAAAAAGGGTGCCTTGAGGGATGAGGAGAAGTTGTAGAAGGAATTGAATAGTGAGAAGCAGAGAGGAAAATCCCATCCTATGGTGCTGAGGCCTATGACCATAATCGAGGAAAAAACCCCCCCTAGTCACAGCGCACACCGCCTCTTCAGCCCCAATCACGACCACGAATTTGTCACCGGAGTACAGGACTCCATCACCTCGAGGAGAAACAGGGGAGGGTTTAGGTTGTTTAAAGTCAAGGGTTCCGCGTCCCGCTGCAAAGCACGCTACACCACTGGCCAGCATTCCCAATAAGATCATGGAGAAGCAGTACCAGTCATGGAAGTAGGCGCATGTAATGGCGGAACCCGTACTTGCGAGGATGGGAAAACATGCCATCCAAGCCTTGCGTGTGCGCATGAGTGTATCATGTGGGGGACGACGTGACAGTCGTACGACAGAGACAGAGCAAGTTTGGGAGGCCTCTGTCGTGTCGTTTGCGTCTGGTATCCCATCTCGTTCCTCACATTCGCTCATCAGCAAATGGGCGATGTACCCCGTATGGGGCATTCTAGTTCCAGAATGTGCTCCGAGGAATGCGGGTCCTTTTTCCCCATCGAACCCAAGAAATTGTTTTATATCGGTGTTGCCACCTGGAAAGAGGCCTTTCCAGAACCTGGCTTTGGCGAGCCTTCCGTACTTCTTCGCCACCGTATAACTTCCTGGTGAGTTGTACCACCCGAGGTACTTTCTTCCTCTGTAGAAGTGAATAGTACCCATCGCTGAGAGTACTTCATCCCCACCAAAGAAACCGGCGACGCCAGAGATGTCAAGTGTAAACTTCACGTTCTCGAGTGGAATCATGGTTAGTGTCGGGAGTCAGGACGCGGAACAGACGTATAGAAACCAGATTTGCTTATTTATGTGTTCCAACTTGGTGTATGCAGTGGATACAGGGTAAAGCCCTGTAATAAAGCGAGGGAGCGAAAACCAAACCAGCCGCTGGTTAACGTGATGAGAGTGAATAGGCTGGCTGCTTGGCATACAAAGGAACTCTATGACGGACGAATACGGCCACATTATGACCGATTACGATGCCATAAGATACTGGATTGGGGTCGCCGTTAGAGACCCTGTAGAGGGCACAGGCGCATAGGCGTTGTGACTTGTTCAATCCCTGAGAAATAGAAAGCCAGCTACAACCAACCAACCAATGCCGGAAGTGGAAGTAAGCTAGCTCACCAAGAGGGCAACTCTTACTATGAGTGGCCGAGTTCGAAAGCCTTGATGCTAAATGTCCACATATACATTGTGTGTCGATTTACATAACAAGATACACTGGGACTGATAAATATTCCCAAATACAAATTGCGCACTATCCACTCAAAAACTGATGAAAATATTATACCTTTTTTTCGTTGCTCGAGATCATCGTAGCCTGATCTACTCGATGCTTAGATTGGACCATCAACATATGAGAAACCCACATTACCTGTGTGCTTTTCGTACATTTCATAGGCATTGTTGGCGAATGCATAGAGGTTCTCCAAGAGCTTGTGGTCGTCCACCTTGCCATTGCTAGAATCGATCGAGGGAAAGTCGAAGGGCTTTTTCCCATCCAGTTGGTCCAGCACCTGTTCCTTCCATTCCTTCCAGATATCAGTTTTGTTGGGAAGCAACTTGTTCAGCATTCTTTCCTTGTCTTGCGGTTGGAGGACTAGCAGGAGAAACACCACCGCTGTTGTTCGTTTTGTGAATGTATACTTCTTCATATTTGATGGATCTATCCCCAAGATACTCGACATCAATATGTTCCTTTGAACTTCCTCTTTGTCGATTGACGATAGATAGCAGTTGTACAACCAAGAGCAGACAAATGTCACAAGGAACATAATCTGGCCGAAAAGGGTGCCTTGAGGGATGAGGAGGAGTTGTAAAAGGAATTGAACGACGAGGAGTAGAGATGAAACTCCCATTCGGTGGTGCTGAGATTCGCCAGCCAGGTTGAGCGAAAAGCCCCCCCTGGTGACGGCGCATACCGATTCTTCCTTCCCGGTTAAGACAACAAATCTGTCTCCCGAGTACAGAATTCCATCACCTGCGGGAGATCCATCGGCGGTTGAGGGTTGACTGAAGATGAGTTCTCCACGTCCTGCTGCATAACAGGCGAAACCGCTGGAAAACATTCCCAACAAGATCATGGAGAAGCAATACCAGTCTCGGAAGTAGCCGCATGTTGCAGCGCATCCCACGCTGGCGAGGATGGGGAAGCTTGCTATCCAAATCTTCCATGGTCTCTTGAGGCTACCGGGTTCGGGGAGCGGTGGTAATTGTACGATGGAGACAGAGCAGGTTGGGTATATCCCATCCGCTGTTCTCCTCGTGGGACTGTTTGCTACCGCTACAGGCTTCTCTACCCTTCTCAGGGATTCGCATTCGCTCAACAGCAAATGGGCGATGTAGCTCGTATGGCTCATTCTTGTACCGGAGTGTGCTCCAAAGAATGAAGGCCCTTTCTCCCCATCGAACCCCAAAAACTTATTTATATCGGTATTTCCTCCAGGAAAGAGACCTTTCCAGAACCTGGCATTGGCGAGCCTCCCGTACTTCTTCGCCACCGTGTAACTCCCTGGCGAGTTGTACCATCCGAGGTACTTTCTCCATTTATAAAAGTGAATAGTATTCATCGCTGAGAGTACTTCGTCTCCACCAAAGAAACCGGCGACGCCAGAGATGTCAAGTGTAAACTTGGCCTTCTCGAGGGGAATCATGGTTGGTGTTGGGCGTCAAGAGACTGGACAGGCCTATGGGAATCGGTTTGGGGTATTTAACTCTGTGCTCCAACGCGGGGGGGGGATACAGAAGCCCTGTAACCCGGTGGTAATAAAGTGAAGTAAGTAGCTGCTGGTTAACAGGCTGAGATTCAATAGGCTGGATGGTTGAACATTCAAAGGAACCCTATGGTGGACCGATATGGCCAAATCATGGCCGATTACGATCTCAGCAGATACCGGATTAGGGTCCCCGTTCGAAACCCTTGTGAATGCTACGCTGGGACGGGCGTAGCTCTGAACGGGCGCAGCTTTCGCTTTTGAAGCCCCGCCACCTGGCTCCCAATTATCCTTTGAACAATGCCACCACTCGCAGCAATACGCTGGCATCGCATACGTACGATCTTCCATGCGTTCTCGCAGCTAACTGGGAAGCGGACGAACAACTTCACCATCAGCAGTTTCTCGGCCCTCAGTAACGAAGAAGCTATCAAACTATTAGGACAAACGTTTGAGGACGAGCTCAAATATCTGCAGAGCGCCAATTCCACTCCAGAAACCCTCGCGAATGCGACGTCCAGTACCGAGTTCATTACTCCATCAAGGCAGCTATACAATGCCGACTACGACGAGGTCAATCGTACGCTATTGGGCATGCTAGCTCTCAAATGGGTCCTTGCAAGGGATTACCAGTCCTTTACGCAGAGTCAGCCTCCGGCAGTCGCCCTCAAGCAAGAATCCTTTGACGATCTCAGAGCGCTATGTTTAAGTCAATTCGAAGAATCAGGCAATATCCTGCCTCTTCTCGTTACAATCGTGATCAACGACTTGGGGAAGAGTCCTCGCCTCGCAAAGGCGGTCGAGAAGGCCACTGGCAAGCCGATGACGGACGCCAATCACGATGAAGTCATCTACGTTGCAGCGGAGAATGGCATGATACACTCCCTGGAAAGACTAGACGAGACACAACGAAACGATATCCTGCTGGGTTTGAAGTTGGGCTCGACTCTTAATGTCGCCCAATTCGCTCAAGCAGAGAACGTTCCTGGCAGCCTGGAAGGTGCAAAGGTGATGGCAGGGAACAGAAGGGCATTCAACTTGAAGTTCCTCGAGGTCTTGTTCGATGTCGCTGGTGCTGCTGCCAACGTCGATGCTCGCGGCGCAAAGGCGATGATAGAGCCCGTATATCGCAGTTACAAGATAGTGCATCCGATACTACTGGACGTCGTCGAGAATCGTGGCAGTCATCGTCAGAATTACGACAAACTACTCGCGGCACATGGCGAGAAACTCAAGCAACAAGGCTTTCGTCCATTGTCGGTAGACAACCCATCTGAACGGGCGTTACTACGTCTGATGATAATGGGTCGAAGTACAAGTAACAAGAAACAAGCCGACTTATTCGATGCCGCATTCAAACGATTATCCGACTCGCAGCGACAGACGCTCGTGGATGGTCTGAATGTGGATGGAACAGACGATGGAGAGGCCATTCTTCCATACTATATGCCAGCAATCATCTCCGAAGCCCTCAAGAATACGTCTGACGAGCCTGAAGGGAAGATAGAGGCACTTGCGAGCTTGATGCGATTGTTGGGACGTGTTTATAACGGATCTAAACCAAAGAAAGGACAGGCTGGTACGATCAAGGAGGTAAATCTAAGGCATGTGACGAAGGTAATACATGGGGAGGCTTTCAAATCTGATCCACGGACACTGGACCAACTGTACACTAAATGAAGAGTCGGGTTCATCTGTACGAGTCGTGCTGACGATTCTCTAAGATTATGCTGTAGCTGTAACCATGGTTATGAGAGCTTGCTTAATAAACAAGATTCATTGTCAGTTCCGGTTGGCTCGTGAGCATGGCCGATCCAAAGGTCCAATCTCAACGTGTACGCTATCCCTTCAGACCGAGCCACTTGGAGTAAAGGTCAATAGAACACTCGAGATGCAGTAAGTATATACATATGGGATCAATCTACACAGCACAATATACCGGGTCGTGCACGAAAATTCTCAAACACGCAGCGCGTATTCTTTTTCCGAATAAATGGTTTAAAGAGTTACGCGTTATTCATGTTGCTTGCATCCATCTTAGTCAGAGATGGTATATCTATTCGACGGTCAGGCGGTTCGACGACATGACAAAAACCACATTACCTTTTTTGTACTCTTCGTACGTTGCATAGGCAGTCTGGGCATATTCATGAAGATCGTTCAAGAGACTTTTTTCCTCCTCGCTCCAATCGTTTGCTGGCTCCTCGATTTCCTTCTTTTCACCCAGTTGTTTGAGTACCTGATCCTTCCATGTCTTCCAAATCTTTGTGTTGTTGGGAAGCAACTCGTTCAACATCGCCTCCTTGTCGCGGGATTGAAGGACCAGCAGAAGAAATACCACTGCAGTCGTTCGTTTGGTGAACGTATATCTTCTCACGCCGGGTCCTTCAATCTTCAATATCTTCGCCATCAGGATACTTCTTTGGACTTCCTCCTTGTCGATCGACGATAGGTAGCAGTTGTACACCCACGAGCAGATAAATGTCACAAGGAACATAAGCTGGCCGAAGAGGGTGCCTTGAGGGATGAGAAGGAGCTGTAGAAGGAATTGGATAGTGAGGAGCAGAGAGGAAAATCCCATCCTATGGTGCTGAGATCCTTCACCATAACTGAGCGAAAACCGCCCCCTGGTCACAGCGGACACCGATTCTTCATCCCCGACTAAGACCACGAATTTGTCTCCGGAGTATAGAACTCCATTGCCTGGAGGTGATCGAGCTGAGGGTTTAGGTTGCCTAAAGGCGAGGGTTCCGCGTCCCGCCGCATAGCACGCCACACCACTGGATAGCATTCCCAATAGAATCATGGAGAAGCAGTACCAGTCACGGAAGTAGGCGCATGTTGCGGCGGTACCCGCACTTGCGAGGATGGGAGCAGCTGCTAACCAAGCCTTTCCTGGTTTGTCCAGCCTATTGGGTTCAGGACGACGTGAGACTCCCGCGACGGAGACTGAGCAAGATTGGGGAGGTGCTTTCTGGCCGTCCGTCTCTGGTTGCGCTATCTCTGCCTCTGATTTCTTTGGGACTGTCTCTCGTATCCCCTTCTGATCCCCACATTCGCTCATCATCAAGTGGGCGATGTAACCGGTATGGGTCATTCTTGTTCCAGAATGTGCCCCGAGGAAGGCCGGCCCTGTTTCCCCATCGAATCCCAAAAACTTGTTTATATCGACGTTGTCCCCCGGAAAGAGACCTCTCCAAAACCTGGCTTTGGCGAGCCTTCCATATTTCTTCGCTACCGTGTAACTCCCTGGTGCATTGTACCAGCCAAGGTACTTTCTTCCTCGATAAAAGTGAATAGTACCCATTGCTGAGAGTACCTCATCTCCACCAAAGAAACCGGCGACACCAGAGATGTCGAGTGTGAAGCCTGCATTCTGGAGGGGAATCGGCATGGTTGACGTTGGGTGTCAAAATGTTGGACGGATGTATAAGAATCGGTTTAGGGTATTTATGTTATGCTATGGCACGACTTTTTTGCCAAGCAGGAGGCCACAGTGTCCCTGTTTTACCCGGCGATAGCAAAGCAGCTGCAGGTTAATAGCTGATAGTCCATGGGCTAGATGCTTAGACATACATAGAAAATCTATAGTGGACGAATATGGTCAGATTAAGATGCACCGGCGTTTGGAGTCCCACCTGGCTCCCAATTGAACTTTAACGCGACCACTTGCAATCGTATACGGACAATTTTCCACGGCAACTAACGAGCAATAAGGGAATGAACAACTTTACCATCGGCACGTTCTCGGCCCTCAGTAACGAAGAAGCTATCAAACTATTGGGAGAAACGTTTGAGGACGAGCTCAAATATCTGCAGAGCGCCAATTCTACTCCAGAAACCCTCACGAATGCAACGTCCGGTGCTGAGTTCATCACTCCATCAAAGCAGCTATACAATGCTGACTACGATGAGGTCAATCGCACCCTATTGGGCATGCTAGCTCTCAAGTGGATTCTTGCAAACGATTACCAGTGCTTTACGCAGGCTCAGGCTCCGGCAGTCGTCCTCCAACAAGAATCCTTTGACGAATTGAGAAAGCTATGTTTAAACCAATTCGAGGATTCCGACAATATTCTGCCCCTTCTCGTCGCAATTGTGATCAACGACTTGGGAAAGAGTCCTCGCCTCGCAGAGGCCGTCGAGAAGGCCACTGGCAAGCCGATGGCAGACGCCAATCACGACGAGGTCGTTTACATTGCGGCAGAGAGTGACATGATACATTCCCTGGAACGACT
>WSTS01000059.1:4208-44208 GCA_019627755.1 Serendipita sp. 411 | reverse complement strand
GACGATTGCGATGTAAAAACGTTTTCATTGGAACGAATCACAATAGTGTGAAATAGTTGCTTGTTAAATTGCCTATTGCGGCGACAACAGAACAGGTCGATTTTGGTCGCTTCCCCGCGCACTCGAAGCGGTCAGGACGAAGAGGCATTGAGGTAATCGCCATGGGCTCGCCAGCATGAAAGCTTAACCAACGACCTGCTAACGATGCCAAAATGTTTATATTATTCTTGTCACATACTCGGTTACAATAAATGCTCACTGATATGTCCATGGTGCCGACAGCAGCACTGAGTGGGGATGGCCATTTCCCCACGCACCCGAAGCGGCCATTACGTCTGAGAATTCCATGGGCTCGGCAGCGTAAAAAGCATGGATAGTGGTGCGCCAGAGGTATGGAAATGCGTATAGTATTGTCAAACTATAATTGATCACAAACTCGGTTCAGCAAGCTTGTCAGTACGGAAATAGTGGCAATAGCGGGATCTGGTCACCCCCTTCACGCGCTCAAAGCGGCAGGAGAAGGAGGGTGCTGAAGCTCCAAGGGCTCGCCGGCATAGCAAGGCTAGACAATGGCTCAATATCGATGTGAGAATGTTTCTAGCATTATCATAACATATATTGGTGCAGTAACTAGTCATATAAAGATCTATGACGGAAACGGCAGCACTTGCGGGCTTTGGTCTCTTTTCCAAGCGCTCCAAGCGGCAATCACAACGGACAGTGGACAGCAACCGCGGGCTCGCCACTGCAAGATCAGCTCGGAATACGTGTACAATCTATTGAATGAAGCATCGTCATTAATGTAAAGTATTAACCAAGTGCGATCTCCGGATCTCCGGCTAAAGTAGAGATATTGATGGTTCACAATCACTCTCGTCAGGCGCTCAAAGCGGCCACTGTATGTTATCGAGTCGCTAACGGGCTCGTCACGGTATCGTGTGCCTGAAATGGTCATTGCTAGGGGCCCGTCGAGATTGTGAGTCAGATTGAACACATAGCAGCCTATTAGACGTATATCCTGCTGTAAACCAGTGAATCCGTACAAAACCTGGTCAATACGCTGGCTATGAAACTGTCTGTGTTCATACTAGTTCCGGCGAAATACCCATGCGCTTGAAGCGGCCTATTCACTAATGCTCTAATATTTGATTATCTAGCCATTCCAGTATGCTATAACGGCTCTACTACGAGCGTTTATGAATATCTAGCACTCATGATGGGTAGGACGGAGATAATAGGCCTGATTGACGAAGCCCATGCGGTCGGAGCCTTCTCCTCAGCGGCAGTCCCATTGAACTGCCGCGTGGGACCTACCTCCATACGCGGCCGCTGGTCCCCTAGGCTCATGCCCTAAGCTTTTGCACGAACTTTGTGGGCTTTTCCCCACCTTGCCCACTGAGTACCCTGTCTAATCGGGCCTAGCACAGCCGTATCAGTACAGTCGTATCAATCTAGCCAATGGGTATTTTACTGAACAAGTCTTTAACCAGCCCCTCGAGCTACCAGATACTGGAGCCGCCGCAAGGTAGCCACTATTTCAATGTCTATCGCGGCCCTAATGTACCGTGAGGGAAGTTCGTTTGAGACGACAAATCAGATCTTATAACGCTATGTAGAGAGTTTGTCAGAACGAATGAATGTCCCCTTTGCCGGTGAAGCACCCTGTCCTATCCTGGAGCTGCTATGGTCAAATAAAGCGTCAATGGTTCTGCACTTTGAATCGAAATCTGTAAACTGTCAGTCCGTACAAAATTTTGTTGGTAGATAGTCTATACTTTGACGGGCAAACTAGAGTTTGGGTCCGAAACAGTGATTTATTAACACCCGCCAATTCACGACGCTTGGAACCGACCGCGCTTGGGATGACCTCCATCTTCTCTACGTTTACACCGACGCATGTAAACCTCATAAGTGCTTGCTATCCCTCAAGTTCCGCATTAATCGCCTCTGGCTCGACCTGCCAACCATTACCTCAAGAACTGTCTCGTTTGACATATTATGCCTCCAACAAAGCGGGTGAGTCCCTCGCTATCGGGGCGACTATACAATGGGGAGAAAGATTTGCTAAATGAATTCAGAATCGTCTGGAAAGCTTGCCAAGCTAGGCATCGAACTCGAAAAGCGCGCAAATTCGGAAGCAAGGAAGGCAAAAGGCGGGAATGCAAGGGCTAGGGCGTATGTAAACGCTCCTATATAGGACACAAATTATTCAGGCTGATTTATGTGCTAGCCAGCTACTCGTGACTATTTCTATTTTCAAAGCCATCACAAACGAATGCAAGCGGGACGTCGGGGTTTTCACGCGAATGCTCCTTTCCGTAACGAGGGATGGTCTATTATGCTTACCGAACGATCTTGAGCTTCAAGCTCGCGTCGCAAGCTTGGTGCGTCGCGTCGCGTCTGACCTCACATTCTTCAAGCGCTGAAGGCCCCAACAGTTTACAGCATGGGCGACGTATACAGATGGTCGCCTGGTGGGACCAGATCTACGCGTTACAGGTGACTATATGGGTGTACTCAAGACCTTTCGTGAGAGATGCGTCGCCACGGGCAAGGACTCTGAACATGTGAACCGGTGCGCACTCTTACGTTGGCTTCGAACTCGAGTTCTAACCCATGACAGAATGCGACTCATTGGTATAGCTGCCATGACCTCTGCTGTTTCTTCGGACGCCTTTTACGTGTCTCCAGTAGAGTTCTCGAGGCAAGTGGCCATCGTCGTACCTGCACTCCTCGCCTCTCCTCACGAAGCTGGACTAGAGTCCGTGGTAGTAGAGTAAGCCTTGGCAACTACTTTCTTCATTCTGAATCTTATGATGTTAGGTCCACCTTGGTGTCAGCGGACCCATCACCAAATTCGCCGTATCTGTCGGAATTCCAGCCACGACCGATCCTCGACAGGCGTGCAGCTTCGATACATGCCCATGTAGATGGCCAAAAGGGCCCAGAAATATCCGACGTTGTTAACGCTTCTCTTCGTGCCTTACGAAACCTACTAGGGCGTTGCACCGGTGCACAAGTAGCGATCGTATTCGATTCAATACTCCAGAGTTTGGACCATCACCAGTTGTGGGAAGATTCCTTAGTTAGGAATTCGTACGTAGAGCGCGTCATCGAATGGACGCAGTACCAATTCCGCTACGCTGTACCGTCGCATCTGGTGGATCAACTTTTGGCTATACAAGACGCACCGTTCCCAACTCCAAAACATTCTGCATTCGTAGAAATGCTAACCACTGTCTTCAATTCTCCTCATCCTCTCATTAACTTATCGACATCAGACGTTATTTCGAGTCTCATGACCATCTTATTACGACGAGTCAGCATCAACTCGAATGATTCCCTTCTACAATCTCTCGTCGAATGCATCTCCTCCTTGGGAACACACGTCTACTACGCCGACCAAATTCACGACTTGGCGGAAGAAGTCGTCGCACGATTAGTTAATGTCCAAGTCAACGGGGTGTTAGGAAGAGGGAAAGGAGGGAGCGAAAGGGCCCGAGAGTCTGCGTTGAAGTGCCTGTTGGGTTGCCTATCTGGTCTCACAGAGGCGGCAGACCGACATGCGGCCAAATATAAAGCCAAGTTGGCAGAGGACAGCGAGGCTCCCACTCCGGATGAAGAGAACGGAGATAGACCACCGAGCGAGAGTACGACGACGACTGTGCGGGCGGCACGCCGTAACAAAGTCAGCCCGGAATCTTGGCAAGAGACTCTTGCGCTCATGTGCGAGGCCGATTACGGCATTCGAGCCATGTACGCGCGAGGTCTGACGTCCTTTGTGCAACGCGAAGTCAAACGAGAGCCCTTTGTACGGCGAGAGGATGATAGCTCGGAAACACCAGAACAATGCAAGGTTAAAGTGATCGTCGACCCGGATTTCAAGGTTTCTAGTCGACCATCCATCGTCCACTCGGATTCGATCAGCAGGTTTTTGAACGCCCTGCATGCTACCATCTTCACCTTGGCGACCTCAAATGGAAGTGGCAATCAAGCCTCTGCGATTGCAGCCCAGCTGAAGCAACAGGACTCCGTAGAAGCGCCTTCAACAGCGAATATTAACGTTATTCCACCCTCTGACACCCACCTTCCGACTGTAGAAATATCACCACCACCAGTGGTAATCGATTTCGTCATCAGACCACCTAGTACACCCGCGAGTCCGACTGGTAATTCCGATCACCCACCTCCCACAGCTACATCGGTTGCTTCTACGATTTCATCAGTGCCAGATAATGGGGAGTTTTCTCCTCCAGATTCGAATCGAAGACGCAGTCGCCATCAGAATGGCTCACGCAAGCTTTCCGTTGCATTGAACCTCTTGGATGGGAATCACGTCGGCTTAGTTGCTACACCGTCAGATTTTGCTCATCTCAGATATATATTATTGTCTGCTCACCAACAGGTTCCGTGTCGTGCGGTTTTGACTGGAGTACCAATGCTTCTTGCGTTGGAACAAGCAACTCGGAAGCCATCTAATGATCTCAATTCGGGTGCTGTACGTGCGATTCGTGAAGTCATTTGCCATACTTGGATAGCTATTGGGCACATATGGGAAGCACCGGCTATTGTCGAGAGCGCGACGAAGGTATGCTTGCCAGATCAAATGTTCCTTATTATTTCTCACTTTCCTGGCAGGCACTCGATTCTTTAGAAATCACTACGTTGCCAGAAGTACAAACAATACCCCCGACTCAGCTGAACCCTCAAGAAGAACCGAACGGTTTTGCAGCTGAATTACCGGCATTTTCCTCTGAAACTTGTGGAATCATCGATGCAGAGATCGTACTCCCCGCACTCGCCTCTAGCTCTGGGCTACAAGCAGTCACGGGCTTGGACCGTCAAGGTCTCTTCAAGAGGTTTACGATTGGGTGGTCAGTAGACGGAGCCCTTAAGGACTGTAAGTGTGTGCTTCGTATTTTTTTATTCATACTGACGGGGTTTAGCCGTCGAACATGCCTCAAACCAAGATATTTTACGTGGAGAGACACCCTTCCTCAAACTATCTCCCGCGTTTATGCAAAAAGATAACCAGTCTCTGGCTAGTCTTGCCCGTTCTACCCATGGAGGTGTAGGTGTGGGCGATCTAAGAGAAGCCCTTGGTAGAGGCAGTGTCTCGAACCCTGCACTTGCGACCGCTTCTCTCTCCTCAACGGTCGAGCGCGCGTCCAGTATGGCAAGACGAGGTGACAGGGGCTCGCGTCCGGAGCCTCTCGCCATTAGTCGCATCAAGAGCAAGGGACGGGCGCAACAAAACGAAGTTCGTGACGTGCTCAATAAACTGGGGATTGGTAAACAGTCCACTGGGGGTATGAAAATGTTACGGAGTCCCTTCCCTCCTGCTTCTCAACAAAAATCACCTGACCCCAGTATTGATGGTTCAAACGCTAGGGATGTGTCACTTACGGAACCACCTTACTGACGATGGTGTCTCATACAGTCATTTTGAGAATCCCTGTTTCGGTTTTGGAGTATAGAGCACGTAATCCAGATTATGCATGATATAATTAGTGGTTCAAGACCCCTCCAATTCATCCCTGAGTAGATGCTATCCGCCTCCGAGCTTCTTCTTCCCTCTCTCGCCAGAATGCAGTCTCCGTTTGTGCTTTTGGGTGAGTGTTCGGTTTGGGGCCGTTCTGTTCGTACGTCAGTATATGAGGCAGAATGACCGCAGCATCGAGGTACGTACACTCAGTATTTGCAAGACTGCTTCATAGGTTGTTGATAGATAGATCGCCTTCTGTGTTGGATCTCTAACTTTGCCGGCTTGTACGGATATTAGCCTTGTAAGCTCCTGACGCAACCGGCTCAGACTAGACAGGATGTCAGTTACCACGAAGGCTTGGGATGAAAGTTAATACTTGAGGAACAGCATTGGTTCTTCCTCTTCTCCTAACAGTGCTAACATTGCGCTGAACAATGTAGCA
Organism: Serendipita sp. 411; assembly: GCA_019627755.1. Classification (NCBI taxonomy): domain Eukaryota; kingdom Fungi; phylum Basidiomycota; class Agaricomycetes; order Sebacinales; family Serendipitaceae; genus Serendipita; species Serendipita sp. 411. Next base: position 38,281 of record WSTS01000059.1, on the reverse strand, counting down.
TATCGCTGCGCAGCCTAGAGATACAGCAGCATCAATCCCCGAATCTATTGCTCAAAGTTGTGAGCTGCTACTGACCGCTCTGACCACGGTGTCCCGGATGTTTCCTCGAACAAGCATCGATCCCGTCGCAGCATCCGCCAACTTTTTGAGGCTCTCCACGTGTGCACTCATCTCGGATTGAAAGGTCGGCCATAGTGAAATCCTCAGACCAACCAAAAAGGTCTCAAGGGGAGTACACCCGCGCTTTCCCGCCTCTTGGTACGCCGCCTCATTGAAACGAATCATTGTAAGTATTGGAACTACGGAAGGTTTCGGCTCGAGGAGTGATGGATTTATTATCGATTGAACAAAGGCCTGGGAAGGTTTGTTCGTTATTTATGCAACACTTACGTGTGGCGACTTACCTCTGTGTATTGGAGGACAGGTTCCATGACTTGCTTCCATATTTCAGCGAAATATGCGTCCTCCTCCCTCTGTTTGCGGAGAATTGCACTTCGCACTGACACTACACTCGAGGTAGAAGACTGCCTTCGATGTGCCAATGTATGGTGTCTCGGTCTGGGTTCAGCATCGGAGGATTCGTTGACACTTTCCAGGTGATCGTCATCCCCGATAACTGAGGTAGCGCGAGAAGCAGATGGTTCATTTTGATCTTCACGGTTAAAGAATTGGCGGATGAAAGAATATTCCGCTGAAGCGTTGTCCATCACCACAATAACAAGTGAACGAAAGAGCCCTTCGACGGGTTCTTTCTGTAAAGGCTTAGAATTGTCGTATGGAATAAATAAGTTCCCTCACATAGTTCTTCTCATCTGCCATGAACGCCATCGTCACTGCAGGACCATCCAGTGATGCATTTTCCAAGTGCGCCACCTTTAGCTCTGTCTCAACGCGTTCATTATTTGCACCGACCAGCTCGAACGGTTCTCCAGAACGACCCTTTCTGATAATCACTATTTGGCGTGCCGATGGACCAAGTTGCCTACCTTGATCGCAGTCAAACCCCGAATGTATCTCCTGAAGCCCGTCTCGTAGTACGTTCGTGCTGTTCCGGTATAAGCACGCTGCAGCTCAGTGGCTACAGTCGGATGACTTCTTTGGAGATACTTGAACAGTGTTCGATACTTTAGAAGAACCGAGGTTTGCAGTACTTGCATATTCGTACTCATATTGCTTCGGATAGGTTGCAGAAGTGCCAAAAAGAAGGATCGGAGCTTAGTAGCCACCTACAGTAGGCATCGTTTAATGGATAATAACGGAGGATGCTAGTGGAAACTGACAACTAGACCCAACGCCTGGGCGACCTCTGTCAAATCTTTGGATGCCTTGACTCGGCCTCGTTCTTTGATAGAGTCGAAAATCTTCTCAAACTGGGGAATAGCCTCGAGCCATGGTTCCCCTACATTCGTGTCGAGGAGCAGTGTCGCGAGCTCTGGAGGAACCGTTAAGTCTGCGATTAGACTCGCCAACGGTCTTTCGATCCTCTGGAAATAGTTGGTACGTGTCTCTTTACCAAGAAAGTCTTCCGAACTCACTCGTCGGCCTTTCAGTCGCTCTTCAATTTCTTTGCTTCTTCGCTGGAGCTCAGAGATTTGTCCAGCAACAGATGTCAAATCGGTTTGAAAGGTAGACAAAAACGTTTCCAAGTTATCAAGGAGATCCAGGCTTGTCTGGGGTTTAGAATATCATCAGTTCCACGTATGCCAGGCCGAAATTTCATTGTGTACGGCTCAATGAATTATCATATAACCCACATACTTCAACTTGATCATGGAGTTCTATGAATTCAGGTGCCTTCGTCCTATCTGGTGCAGCCAATGGCGTGGGCGCCTCGTAAGTACAATGAATGTCTGATTCAAGATAAAATCAACACACAAAAGGAGATATCTTCGGCTGTAATGCTAGCCATTGAACGCAATGTGCTCGGAACGAGCGTATTAGTCAACTGTGGGAGGAGTCAAGTTTAATACGTGCGACCATAGCCAAACTAATATAGAGGCCACAGACAATTTGACTACACATTTAAGATAATGATGTCTTTCTAATTTGAAGTCTACATTAACAAGGCATATATCAACAAGAAGAGTGTCGTATTTCGTTGCAAATGCGCGGTTAGGCAAGGAGGGTCGTTAGGAGAGGATCAGCACAGGACTACATCCGAGTACAGTTGCTGATGATAGAGATGTGTTGTATACCAAGGTCGCAGCCCGAATAGGATAATGCAAGGATCCCATACCACAATGGAGTTGCATAATGTTGATGTTGCTCGAGATGGAGATTGTTCCGGTTGGATATCAATATCGGTTCCCAATGCGCATCCTTCTCATCGCTTCATCTGCCTCACCAAACTCCCCTCTCAAACTGTCCATTGGGCTGGCGCTGAGTGTAATCTCCTCGTCGCCCACGGCATGTTCGGAATTGCGTTCCCTCAGCGTTTCCATCTCTTCGTCTTCTTTCATTCTTCCCCTCAGCATCCCGACACCATCGTCTACAGATTCCGATGCTGTGTAACTAAATCCTCTGAAATTCTCCTGCAAACTGCGGGAGATAGGACTACTGCTTCGTTTCTTCTTGACATTTTTCAATGCAGTGGGTATGGCGGAAGCTTTTGCTGCCGAAGAATCAGGCCGGAAGCTTCCGATGGGCGTGACAACATCGATTGCCCCTTCAGGTACCATGCTATTGGTGCTCATCACTGGTTCACTTCCAGCAGGTCCATTATATAAGCGGTGGCCTGAAGCATTGTCGAAGTCTTCGTCGTCCCAGGAGTCGACACCAACCTCCTTAAGATCAGCAGATGTGAACTCAGGATCAAAATTGGCAGTTGATTCATCCGATTCGACGGACGGTTTGAATGGTGGGGTGACCTCCTTGCGAGAGAGGGCGTCCCAATCAATAATCGAGAAAAATGGGTGTGCTTTGAGCTCTGCTGCATCACCTTTAGACCCTAGTCGGTTTGCAGGGACACGATTGAGTAGCTATGAAGAGGTAAGAATGATTTAGTAGAACAGAGGACCTTGGATAATGCACGTACTCCTTTGACAAACAACTTCCCGTCCTCGCTCACGGTATTCCTTGGGAACTTAATCTTGCCGTAGCAGATGTTCCGGTACATCACTTGCGTGTCTTCGTTGTAGAACGGACTCCATCCGCACAACATTTCGAATAACAGGACGCCTAGGCTCCAGAAATCAACCATCTTGCTGTATCCAAGGTCGTCCAATAGAATCTCGGGTGCAAGATATTCCGTAGTACCGCAGAAGGTATTTGTCAGTTGGTTAGATGGTAGATCGGGCTTGCTGAGTCCGAAATCACACAATGCGACATGTCCTGTCGCATCGAGAAGAATGTTCTCTGGTTTCAAGTCTCGATATACGATATCGTGCTTGTGGAGATGTTCGAGTGCGAGAGTAAGTTCTGCGATGTAGAACCTAGCTCTGTCTTCACCGAACTTTGTTTCTCTTTGTAGGTGCCAAAATAGCTCCCCACCACTCTTGAAATCAGTGACAAGGAACAATTCTGATTCCGTCTGGAAACTGAATTTGAGACCAACGAGGAACGGAGATTCCAGGCTTCGCTGTAGAATCTTCCGCTCCCCAATTGTGTGTGCGATTTCTTTCTTTGCCACAATTTCCTTCTTATTGAGCACCTTCATCGCATAAATTCTCCTGGTGTCCTTTTTACGGACTTGGAACACCCGACCGAAAGTACCTTTGCCGACCAGCTTCAAGATCTCGAAATCTCTTGGATTAAGAGAACGTTTGGTGGTGGATTGCTGGTATGTCATTTGAATCCGGACTTCCCCCGTTATGGGGTGCTTTGCATCCCCATGAGATTCGAGCCTGTGCCATACATCGACAGCGCGGTCGTGAGCGAGTGCTGGTTTGATTTCTACCGTTCCCAGGTAGCCATCTACTCCCTCGAATTTGCGATCATAGATGTCAAGAGCAAGGATAGATCGCTCGGACGTGACATCGCTGCGAGGGAGTATATGAGGTAGGATAAGTACGAAAATGGGTTGGGAGATAATATGTCAGCAAACAGCCAAAATTTTTTGAACAGTGTAGATAAATGAACCAGATAAGCGTGGCGGCTGGCATGGCTCGGCTGGGGAAGGCGGGTGCGCCGATGATGTCCGCGAGACGGTCAATGGAGGAGGTAAATTGCTTACAATGAGACTTGGTGCTTCCATACTGGATTTGTTGCTTCGTGCATAGATTGAGAGGAGGATGCTTGTTGAGGCTTGATCTCTTTGGAGCCTCCCGAGCTTCCAGACGAAGATCTGCTGGAAGTTTGGCCACTCTCCTGAACGTTCTCCAAACTATCACCACTCTTTTTTGCTGCTGCATCATTGACAATTCCTTTGGGGGTCGAGTCACCGTCTACCTCCTCTTTTGCGACACCAGAGGCTGCCGACGGAGTGGTCTTTGGCTTGATATCAAAAGCTTTCTGGATCCCTCCCAAAGCATCCATCGCAGAGCTCTTGAACCCCCCTGCCATTGTAGTGATGACATTAACTGTGCTCGGTTGCCTGCTCAGCGGATTGGGCTTCCCTTTGACTTCCTTTTCATCCTCATGGATAGGTTCGCGGCTGATGAACTCGTTCTGCTCGTAGACAACGACGACATAAGGACGGGAATGTGCTGATTTGACTGCGAGACCACGAGCTTGAATCAATTTTACGTGCAGTTGACCTCGTGGGGCGGTCGTTGAAGATTTGGTGGTCGATGTTGCCTGCATCGGTGGTGCTGGACTGTCCTTGGTAATTGTTGTGGTATTGTTGGTGGTATTCCCGTTATTCTTTGGGCCGTTTGCCCGGGTCGGGACTGGTTTGAGATCAAAGGCGAGCGGGGCGAGTGTCAAGGATGTGGTCGGGAATGCGAGTGGCTGGATTCCACCGCTAGGTGTGAGGGCCATTGGGGTGATATCTCCAGCTATGGATAACGTTCCAGAAAATGCGTGAGCTACCACTTCAATCTGCATATTCTGAGAGATGGATAGTCACCTGAAGGTGCAGCGGTTGATGATGACGGAGGGCTATTCCCGCCTGGTACGATTCTATCAAACGGGTTTCCTAGTTCATTCTTTGGGGTGACCTGGGAGTCCGAATTAGGCTGTCGATGAGCAATGGGGCTCCCAGGGGATGATGGGCCATTATTCCAGGTAAACTTGAACATGCTGCCGATATTGGTCTGGATATTGCCCAATACCGACTGTCTGCGAGGTCCCTCAGTACGTGACATGGCTCAGTCGACTCTGCGGACGTTGTAGAGTTCAAGTTAAGCTCGGTAGGAGTGGAGTTCACCCTTATTGGTGCGCGCCGAGCGAGCGAGTCTCAATTAGGTCATGTCCTTAGCAAATATCACGCCTCTTTGGAGCGCTGTTCAGTATCCTTATCAACACTCCACTTCGTTGCCTATTGGGGTTCTTATTGCGACTGCAGCTGAGATTGTGGCTAACCGGGACTGTATCCGTACAGTAGCGTGCGTCCGAAGTTTAGGGACTTGGCCCCTATAAAGTCAAGATTCCTCTCTAGAATGCCGCTCCTCTTTTATCTTATTTCCAACTTTCTCCTGACCCCTTCTTAGCCCACTCATCGTTACTCCAACTATCCCTCCCAACAGGACCGCCTTTCCAGTTGTTCGCAAGCCAAGACGAGCGACAGTACCGAACAGCGTCGCTGTACTAACACCAGCAATCGTTTCTTTGATTGGTTCTATTGCCGGGATAAACCGAATAACGAGCTCCTCGATACCTGCCCATAGCAGTCCAATTGACCCGATCTTGACCTGGCGAAGCATCAGAGGAAGCTCCTTCTGAGATTAAAAAGGCAATAGTCTCACCGCTTCTTTTCCTCCCCGGCTCATTCCAGCCATTATCATTCGATAATTCTTCGTTTTATTGTAAAAGTACCATCCTCTCACTGTCCGTGGGGCGTTGTGGGCATTTTCAGCTAAATACTGGAGTCTTGTCTCTCTAGATCCTCTTATCATCCCTAATTAACGTTGATGAAATGTTATGACGGATGGTAAAGAACTCAACAAACCTAAGCTGAAGCCAAAGGCAGCGCCCATCATGGGCAGAATGTACATTCGGGGATGAACGTTCAAATCTATTCTTATTGCATCGTTCTTGTCTTGGTTTAGATTGGCGGAAGCATTCTGGGTCTCCGTGGTCATAAGCAAGTATTTCGAGCGGAGTTTCAAATCCACGACTCAAGGAAATTCCAATAGCTCCGTGGGTATAATAACATCATGTAACAGCTTTTAAAGGCCATATAGTATCCTTACCTTTTAGGCGACTAACTGCCCAAACGCTGCCTGCCTCGTAGAAATCCATGGGATATACCCCTCCAGGTTTGGATTCCAATGGACCGCCGGTATCCTCTTCCGTTTCTGTCACCTCCCAATTTCTCGCAAGCCCAAGTGCAACAGCAGCTTCATAGGGGTTCAGCAATGGTCTATCGAACGCATAGCCCCAATCAATCGATAGCCTGGGACAAGACGTTTGTACAAAGGTCGTTATGTACCCGTCCTTCTGCGAGCCCGAGTTGAATAATGCCAATTTTGCCGGGCTGAGCTCGGAGAGTAGGATTGGCATATATGGGACATGGCTGGGTATTGTGCATGCCGACGCCGGATCTGGACAAGATCCGCACCCATACACTTCAAGTTGTCGCAAGATTGCTTCCATTTGTCGCAAGGAGCCCTGGCGCCCCAGGGTTCCTAGGACTACTCCCCAGATTTGCAAGTTGGGCTTTAGCGCCCGAGATGATGCTACCTCGAGTGGATCCTGGGGATGCTTGACGAGGTTTGAGAGAGATGATTTTGCTTCCTTGATTGCATTTCCTCTTACTTGACGCATTTCATGGTGATCGTACCACTCCCTCGTTAGTTTTTTGGAATATGGGTCGTATCGGAATGCAGGAATATCGGGATTGGCGATCATTATCGCCTCTAGATGAAATCTTCCATCGGCCAAGTACCTATCCTACGGGTCAGACTCGGATAAGAGACACGGTTGAGGAAGCGTACACAATGGCATCTACATCCTTCAGCCGGGGAGCTGTGCACCCAAGAATCTCCCCTGGACTCAGGGGTTTTGATCGTGGAACAATGGTCTCATACGAACCACGATCAAGATCTATCCGCGGGTCATAAGGAGCGACGATCGAGTGGCCATTCGTTGCGCCTTCGTGCCCGAGGAGCGCCACTGGTGGCCGGACTTCGTTATCGTCCGCGACTGTCGCAGATAAGTCTTCTTTGAGTCTGTTGAGTGCCGCGGCGAATTGAATCGTTGAGACCAGTGCTAATCGGGTGCGTTCTTCCGCCTTATTGTTAGGAATCACCTCTTCGGCATGTTCCTCCTTTACCTCTATCGCTGCAGATATCGGTTTCTGAACACTGGTACGACTTGCTATGATGCTCCCAGCTGGCGCATCTGCCTCTTCCGAGCTTTGCACCACATTCGCTAGGAACTTTCTACGATCACTAGGAAAATTCCGACGTATGGTCTTTGCGAGATGTTCCGAGTCAATGGAAATCTCCACGAAGACATAGAGAGTTCGGATGGTCGTAGCGTCGATGGGTACGAGACAGGAATGCCCGTAGTGTACTAGGATATCACAACCCAGAGCAAGTGCCGTATAATCATCAATACAGCACGCCCCATATGTAACGTCACCAAGGATTACAGTCTGCGCAGATGTAAACCTATTTCATGGATCAGTCATCCACATCAAGACATGCCGACGGAGGCGAAGAGCCGTAAGCTCACTTCTCGATGATATCGCTCAGGATACACGCCCACATTAGCAACCCTTCCGGCATTTGTAATCCTACCATTTTGCAGTCCCATTTTCGAATGTTCCAGATCGTCTTATGGACTTCAAATTGATAGTTCTTTGGTAGATTTTGTGTAATTGCCTTGTTGAGTAAAGGGTCTTGAAGGATATCTAGCGGGATTGAGGAATATGGAACTGGATGAGATGGGCGACTGCTGCCAGTGGCAGAGGAGGATGAGGGAGCAGATGTCCGACCGACGAAGCGCTTTCGAGGCTTTGAGGCTGTTGATTTCCCTTTATTGGAGGATTTGCTAGTCAAGGACTCTGGGCTTGTCAGAGCTGGCCCTGAAATACCTGTACCATTGGCGAGAGATAAAGACGTTGATGCCATTAAGGGATGAACTACGATCCAAGACGAAAGAAATGCCTTGGTCCGAATCGTCGATTCTGTGGCGGGGGTGCAAAATACTGAACAAAGCAGCTCTCAAGCTCGACTACACCTCGCCCGTCCGACCATTTCGTAGACGCCTACTTGGTGAAGAGAGAGATCTCGAGATCAGTGCGTTGTCCACCCGGTTGCCTGCAATATGCGCGGTTTGCCAATGATCATAACCGACCGTTGGGATGGGCGGCTTTGAGTTTCAGGAGTGATACTGTCGAGGGAAAGCAAGTGTCTCCCTCTCAACCTTGCGTTCTCCTCGAGGAAGTGGTTTGACTTTGTGTTGGCGCGTTCAGAAGATCGATAGATTATTATAGGCGACCGCGATTCAAGAGGTCGACTGCAAGGCAATTTCACTTCCATATCATGATGTCATACGACGGAAGATATCGCGGGAGGTGTATGTTCTTCTCAAACACCCGAGGTGGAAGCACGTCGGATTGATAGCCAGACGCTGAACAGCAGCGGCGAGGCATACGCTCTGGTAGGTGCGGTAAATTCACTAACTCAGGGACTCTTTTCTAATACCACTTAAGTTTAACCCTGAGCGTCAAACGTAGAAACGTATAGGGCTGTCGACCTCTCTATACTCACTCTGACATGAGTTGGCCATGTGGTTCCGAGGCGACAAGGGTCGAACATGGGAGTTATCCGTTCTCATTTCGACCTTGGAACTGTAATCAGATTGCTGCAGATCGGGTTCTACGCCGCGGCGACTAAACAGGACAGCTATCACTTTTCTAATCATCTCCTTTCAAGGCAACTATCAAGCCCGTCTCAGAATACAGGACGACCATATGACTCGCCATCTTGTGTCGCCTACCACAAGGAGCTATCTCTTGGTGGGGGTCGCAGGTGTGAGCCTGTCCCAACACGTGTAGAACATCGGGGTATCGATAGCAGAATACATCTCTCCAGAACGTAATGTGCCCCCTACTATAGCGGCGGGAATTAGCGAAGCTGGAACAAAACACGCGTTTGCGGGGAGGACACCGTGGCGTCGTCTGTGGGAGACCTCCTACCTCCAGGCAGAACATCTGGGAGGAAAAAGCCGTAGCCGCAATGACCAGTCTCACCACACTGGAGGCTTCAAAAGGGCTGCCACTTCTGCGCTCTGGCCTCAGCTGCCGGCGGGCGCCCTCCTCACCAAGCCTCCTACGCGCCGCTGCCATTGACCGTGGCTTACTGCCATAAAGCTCGCCTCTTGCAACTAGATCTCAGAACATCTTGCCCTTCTCCTCTCTTCCCCTCTATAATCGAAACTACCCCTGCGATGCCGACCCCTCGCTCCGTTGAACTTGCCAATGACAAGGAGCTTATACACATCGTCGCCTCTCAGTTTAATATCACCTTTGACCAAGCTGTCTCACTCATCTATTGGCAACCTGAGATTATCATCAAGCTACGGCAAGGTCTTTTACCACCAAACCATGCCTCGACGGTATGTCGCTTTCCCCGCAAAGCGCTTTGCGCAGTGCAACCATAACCATCCTCTTCGCAACCAATCAAGACCATAAGACTAATCCTTTATTATAGGCCGTCACCCTCATGAGGATAGTTAGCGCTCATGTTACTCGACAAGGGCTCTTGCAGCCTGAACCTGCACCCATCCGACAAGCTCGACGAAAGCCGCAGATAGATAGGCAGCTGACGGAGGCTGCTCAGGACGACTTTGGTGCGTTTTCATTTCCAAGGCAGTCGAGCCAAAGACTGACCTTCGCGCCAACAAATCATACAACGCGTTTACCACATGTTATGCTTCGTGCCCTTCTCCGTTCACTCCGACCCTTTACTTTCGACCTTGCACCTATACAACTTTCTTCGATCTTTCACCCGGATGCGGTCGATCATTCAGATTACTCTAAGCTGGAAGGTGGAGCTTTAGGGCTTACTGTTGGACCAACTGCGGCCCAAATGTGGTTCCTTGACCCACATCCGCAACTTGCAGAGTTCCTGAAGAGACCTCATCCTGCCATCTCGGCATGAGAGCGTAGAGGGGAGGTACCCCTGTCCTTCAAGCGTGCACTCTAGTACCCGAGGCAGGCCTCCCATGATTTCCTGGTGTGGGCGATTCGGTCTCTATTTGGACACTTATTCGTTCCCTTTAAGACTCCCCGGCACGGTCTTATGGTGCTTTCCTCTCATGTCACGTCTCGTTCCATTTCGTGGGTCCCAAACTGTATCAATCTTCAGCATCTGTGGTCTTTCCTTTCTTCATAGCTACCAAGATGTAGCACATACTCTGGTTGTCGGTTTCTCGGAGATTTGAAAAATGTTCATCTAAGATAGGAGAAGATTGAACATGTCTTTAGCAGCATAACAAAAGATGATAGAAGCAATTTTTCACTACGGATTTGATGAGTTGATGATAGCCTAGTGTTGCTGGCAATTCAGCGCTTCCTAGATTCGGCCCATTCGATCTCAATCTGCGACCACTTGCCTTATTTCGGAACAAACCCTTGATATTCTCTAACCAGTCGTCTCGTGAAATATCAACGACAGTATCATTTTGTAATTTCTATCTTAGCCTATTGCCTGCATGTCAGCGGGTGGCGGATCGACCGCCCCTCCTCGACATAATCAGTAAGTCGTATTATCCTCGCATCCAAACGAGTCACTCGAGCAGAAGAGATATCCCTATTGCTTTATCGCGGCGTTTCTCCTCTCGTCTGGGTCCACCCTACCAACTAATGTCGCTTTTACAGGACCGGTGTCCCTTATAATCATCAATACCATAACAGTGGATCGTACAATATTCCACCCCAGCATACATGGCCCCAGGGTGCAGCTACAGGGCGAGCTTTACCTCCTCCAGGACCTGTCATCGGCGCTTCAAACCCGTCTTCCGGCACTGATGGCAGAGGGGATCCATCCACGGCGCAAGTTATGCAGCAAAACTGGAATCCTAGCATCGGAAATCGCAGTCATTCTTCACAGAGGCGTATGCATTCTCCGGGGAACAGTAGCGTATCGAGCTTCGCTAGGACTATGAGTCCTGACGCATTGAGTACATATAGTGCTGCAAGTGGACATAATGGTTCTAGTTCTACGCATACCGGCAGTAGTAGTCACTCAAGCTCCGAAAACCATACTGTCGGAGGACCTAGGGGTCATGAACGGTTCGAGCAACGATACATGTATATTTACAACGCTGTTGCGGGGGGCGTTCCTGTTCAATTTATCCTCACGTTAGTGTGTCCTCGTTATAGTCTACTTATACCTAATTCGCCTTCTAGTGTGGAAGCCGCCCCTCTCTCCATCGATGAGAGTATCATTACGCTCACCTTCAAAGCCGGGGGCATTGAACAAAGTATTGGTGGAAAAGAATATATGCGTTTAAACGTCGAGCCTCACACATTGCACTTTCATGTATTGTGAGTATGTCCTCTTGCTACATGTTCGTTACTGATTCCCTGAGCAGCATATTCCCAAAACCATCCCTCCCTGCAAACTGTCTCTTCTGCGTTCGTGTCTGGCTAGAAGCTCAACAAGTACAGCATCGCATATTCTCTGATGAGAGCCTTTGGGTCGGGAAAGATCCACCTTTTGCTTCCATTCAGCAGGTTGCGTTGACACAGCAAGGTCCTCCAACTATACCCTCTAGTATGTTTCATGGTCAATCATTGGCTTTTATCGCATCGCTGACCAGCCGCTTATCTTCTTCAGCAAACCGAAATGAACCAGACGTGATTAGGAAAACCTATAAAGGATATGTGGGTCGCGCACCATGCGACTTTGTGGTCATCATAAAAAGTATCAACATCACTGGCTCTGTGTGGGGCATCTCTGTGGAATATCAAGCCGGGGGGATCTCGCGACTTCTTTTTGAACAAATCAAAGTCCGTTTACACTGCCGGTTGGAGGATATCCGCTTTATAATATAGTGTGTACAATGTTTTTCGTGGTATATGATCTGATAAATCTGCAGCACTGTTCCTATCGACTCCTCAATTCCTTATTCCAACCACAGGGTGAGGGTGTGGATCAAGGGTCTAGATGGTGCACACATACGTCTATTCAAGTCCGATGAGTTTCGACTAGGATCTCAGCTGGCATTTGAGCCACTTACCCACGGGCCTGGACATGTCGTATTCGCGACAAGAGACAGGTCCACACCAACCATCGCTCTCCACTCTAGTTTACTCCTCAGCGACTCTCCAAAGCCCTCACCAAGCGAAAATAGGGAGTTATCAAGTACACCGGGGAGTGGTACCGTTGAATCAATCCCCGATAGGGAGTTGAGGGCAGAAGCAGAATATGAGCAGCGCCGAATAGGGATAAGTGTAGGTATCGGAGGAGGGGCCAGAGGATCTGTCAGTGGTGGTAACCTTCCATTTGACGAGTCTCTACCGAGCTATAATGCCGCCCTGGGGGTCGGCATATAACCCGTTGGTGGGCATATCTTTGAGCTTCAGTTGTATTTCCTCCTGGGACTTGTACTTGTACAAAATGCTGTAGACAAGATATATTTATTTTCTTTTCACTTGTGACCGGGTCTTAGTTGACTGATCGAATGTCCTTTTTAGTCAACGTGCCTCCCAACAGGTGACTTACCGCGTCACCAACGCGTAGCCAACTTTTGGCCTATCATGGAAGAAGAATCGACAGGGAAATGCTATTTTCAAGGACATTGTGGGAAAACGTTGTTCGGAAAGGATTTGCCGTGCGCTTTTCCTGAGAAGATAGCAAGTTTAAACGTAGGTATTTTGGCCTTTGCGTGTTTACGCCGCTGATGGAGTATACTTCACGTAGCCAGATGAAGAGCTTAGAGGGCTCCTTATAGATGTTTGTGGAGCCAACTACGCTGAAGGTTCGGTCTGCTGCACGTCAGACCAAGTCAAGGCTCTTAGAGACAACATGCAACAAATCGAACCACTAATATCATCGTGCCCCGCCTGTAGAAACAACTTCCGTTCTCTCTTCTGCGACTTCACTTGCTCAGCACGTCAAGACCATTTCGTTACCCTCACGTCTACTCAAACCACAACAACGGGAAAGCTCGCGGTGAAATCAGTAGACCTCCGTACGAGCGAAACTTTTGGAGAAGAGCTGTACGATAGCTGTAAGGACGTCAAATATGGTCCTACAGGATATGCTATGGAGCTGATTGGTGGGGGTGCAAGAAATTATCATGACTTCTTCAAGTTCCTTGGAGACGAGAAGCCTCTTGGAAGTCCATTCCAAATCAATTTCCCTCCTTCGAATGGTACCCATGTCCTCGACCGCCCACTCCGAAATTGCGCAGACACGGATTTGGGTAGCAAGTGCACCTGCGTTGATTGCCCATCCATATGTCCTATTCTACCATACCAACCGACTCCCGTGGAGAGAGCAAGACACTGCCAAATAGGTGCTGTGTCGTGCCTTTCCTTCATTCTCCTAATTGGATATGGACTGGCAGTCGCCTCCTTTTTCCTGGGCTTCACCATACATAAAATTATGAGACGAAAGAAGGATCGTTCGTATGAACGTGTCGCACTCTCGGAAGATACATCGTCGCTCCTGAATAATCAAGGTGTCTCGCAACCAGTCAACGGCCCCCATTCCAGCTCCAATAGCGGCCAACGCAACACTCTCGTAGGAGCGTCATCGCTAGCCCTATACTTTGACGGAGAGGAGTCAGCGGCTCCCTCTGACGCTGCACGGAACCATTTGGGTCGGGGGGCGTCCCTCCTGGATCCAATGGATACCGTTCAACCTCGCCAATATCGACTTAACACGATATTACGGCGCTGGTTCTACCGCCTCGGCCTCGTATGCGCAAGATACCCTTGGCTAGTATTCGTTGTTGTCTTTTCCATATTTGGGGGCCTCAACTACGGCTGGAGCAATTTCCAAGTGGAAACAGACCCAGTCCGCCTATGGGTATCTCCGACGTCGGAAAGTCGTATTCAGAAGGACTTCTTCGACGAGCACTTTGGACCTTTCTATCGCCCTCAACAGATATTCATCACTGCACCAGCTAGCGGACTCTCTCTTACCAATCCGATCTCCAACTCCTCTACCATTGCGGGAGATCTGGAGCCCGTCCTCTCATGGAAAAGGCTACAGTGGTGGAGTCGCGTTGAAACAGATATCGCATCTCTTGAAACCGACGAAGGCACCACTTTAGATGACCTTTGTTTCAAGCCAGCTGGCCCTGAAGGAGAGTGCGTGATTCAGTCTGTACTCGGCTGGTTCAGTGATCCAGATACATGGGACGAGGACTCATGGGAGGACCAGCTGCTGTCGTGTGCAGATTCTCCTGGCGATCCCGAGTGTTTGCCGCCGTTTCAGCAGCCTTTATCGCCTAGTATGGTTTTGGGAGGGGTGGATGGAGACGATTATATCAACGCAAAGTCCCTGGTGGTAACCTACGTACTCGACAACTCTTTAGATGCAGATTCAATTCGCCGCGTGGAATCATGGGAACGCCTCTTGCGCCACTATCTTTCTCAACTTTCTCTTACGGCCCCCAACGAAGCTGGAGCTCAGGTCTTCTTCTCTACGGGAGTTTCATTGGAGGAGGAACTAAATAAGAGCACCAACACGGACGTCCGTATTGTCGTACTATCCTACCTCGTGATGTTCCTCTACGTCTCCCTCACTCTTGGGAGCAACTCAGCCTCCGGAGACGGAGATAGTCTCTTCGGTTCGCTATCTACATGGATTCGTAACCTTCCAAGACTGTTTAGGCGGAAGCACGTCGACACATCAGCCCATTCTGATCCAAACGACCAACCAACATGGCTCCCCAGACTTCCAAGGAGGCTTTTCATCGGATCGAAGTTCTTCTTAGGGCTATTCGGCATCTCTCTGGTCATCCTCTCTGTCGCTGCTTCTGTCGGGCTGTTCTCGTTTCTTCAAGTACGAGTCACCTTGATTATCGCAGAAGTCATACCTTTCTTGGTTTTGGCGGTTGGTGTGGATAACGTCTTCATTCTTGTGCATGAACTTGATAGGCAAAATACCATGCATGGGCCAAACGTCCAAAATATGGCCACTGCAGGACATACAGGTGGTCCCCTTTCGCCTACCTCATATCGATCGCCATTTGCGTCTACTCATGATGAGTCGGATGGAGATGGAGATTCTATGCCTCTGCATTTATCGGCAGAAGAGCGAGTTGCACGTGCAGTGGCAAAAATGGGCCCCTCTATCCTATTGAGCACAGTTACCGAGACGACAGCGTTTGCTCTTGGTGCCGTGGTTCCTATGCCAGCTGTCAGAAATTTTGCACTATACGCCGCTGGAAGTGTGTTCCTCAACGCACTGTTACAGCTCACTGTATTTGTGAGCGCAATGACCATTGATCTTCGACGTGTTGAGGTATGTGACCAGTAGTGAACAACGATCGATGCTTACAGACTCCAGGACAACCGTTTGGACTGCTTCCCTTGCATTCGCATTCCACCTCGAATTGTCCTTACAGACGGTGCTATCGCAGGGTATGGAAGGATCACACGGTTCTTCAGACGAAAATACGGTCCATTCATTCTTCGGAAGGACATCAAAGGCTTTGTCATTTTGATATTTGGGGGAATCTTCGTGGCATCTGTCATCTCAGTTCAACATATTCAACTGGGTCTCGGTGAGTAATTGTTTGCTGTTAAATGCTGGATCTCTCATCTCCTACAAGATCAACGACTCGCGTTGCCATCTGACTCATACCTCAATCCATACTTCGATGCGATGGACCGTTTCCTGGACGTCGGTCCTCCGGTCTATTTCGTTTCCACCGACATCGATGTAACAGCCCGTACCGGCCAGCAACGTCTCTGTGCCCGTTTCACTACTTGTGACGACTTCTCTATTACAAATGTCTTAGAAGGGGAACGCAAGAGACCAGCCTCGTCGTTCATATCGGAGCCAACTGCATCATGGATCGACGATTTCCTAAAGTGGACAGACCCGGTGATCGAGACCTGCTGCCGTGTCCGAAAAACCAACCCGGCTATGTTTTGTCGTCCAACTGAGTCAGAGCGCCTCTGTCGCCCATGTTTCGAAGGTGCAACCCCACCGTGGAATATCACCATGGAAGGGCTTCCGGAGGGCCCTGAATTTATCAGGTATCTCAAACAGTGGCTCAAAACTCCGACAGATCAAGACTGTCCTCTTGGGGGACAAGCGGCATACGGATCTGCATTATCTTTGTCGAAGGATCGCTCAACGGTGGAGGCTTCGCATTTTCGCACATTCCACGCGCCGCTCAAAACCCAAGCGGACTTTATAAACGCATTTGAAGCGTCCCATCGCATAGCGGCAGATTTGTCGAAGAGTACGGGAACAACAGTGTTCCCCTACTCACTCTTCTACGTCTTCTTCGATCAATATGCCCATATCATTAACATGACCCAGCATGTTTTGGGTTTAGGCCTCCTATCCGTTTTACTTGTCACCTCCGTCTTTTTAGGCTCATGGCGTACGGGACTTATCGTCACTACTGTTGTTGCACTCACCGTGGTAAACTGTATGGGGGTCATGGGTATCTGGGGTATAAGCCTCAATGCAATCAGTTTGGTCAATCTCGTGATCAGCTTGGGTATCGCCGTCGAATTCTGTAGCCATATTGCTCGGGCATTCATGGGTGTCGGAAGTATACTACCAACTGACCATCCTAATGGTCATCGGGAGCGAGACGAGCGTATGTGGAGCGCTTTGGCAGATGTCGGGCCATCAGTAAGTAGTTGCAAATATCTTCTGGCTCACTGACTGATTTTTGTGCGATAAGGTATTATCGGGAATCACGTTTACAAAACTTATTGGCATTTCCGTACTGGCGCTGACTCGGTCTCGACTATTGGAGGTTAGTCGTTCTATTACTGCAGTTGTCCTTCTGCTAATACCCTGCTAAAGATCTATTATTTCCGAATGTGGTTTACTTTGATCATTTCCGGAGTCTTACATGGCCTCGTTCTATTACCCGTGATCCTTAGTCTCGCAGGTGGTCCAGGCTATGCGCTCGAGGACGCAGATGAAGAGTGGATGAGTTATGCCATCCGGAAACAGGGCGATTTTGAGTATACGTGAGCCTTTGTTTCTCAGGATTGATGCTCAGGTATTAACCCATAGCACAGACCCTTTGTTGCCGACTCTGATTCTCTAAGTGATTGATTATTGCGATTGGGATATTTGTGTGGGATGTAAACTATAACACCTATATATAACACAAGAAACGCATTATGCAATTCTCCATCTGTTAAATACCAGGGGGAGAATGACTTTTGGACCTGCTCCTTGAGCGGCTGTCTCTAATATCATCCTTGATTTTATCACTTCGCCGACTGTCCCTGCTGTCGCCGCGTCTCTTTGGTGGTGGGCTGCGACGGCCACTCCGGCTAGACCCAGTAGAAAATGACCGGGATCGTGAGCGAGACATAGATCGAGAACGGGATCGGGAATAAGGCCTTGAGCCCGAATAGGAGCGACTCCTATACCGAGATCTTGAGCGGCTGTAGGATCGTGATCGACTGCGACTGCGACTACGGGAACGACCACGACTTCGGTTACTCCTAGACATGGAAGATCGAGAACGAGAAGAGTAAGGACTCTTGCTCCTCGAACGACTGTACGAGCGACCACCTCGACGCCTACCACCTCTACTAACAGACCTGTGTCGACCCCCTCCTCTTGTATAGCTCGGTGACCTTCGTCTTGCAGGACGTACTGCTCCTCTTCGAGGTGGAGATCGCGAACGAGACCGAGAATAATTCCTTCCTGCACCAACGCGTATGCCACGACCCCTCCCCCTTCCAGCGCCAGCTGGTCCTGGTCCTCGGTAGTCACGTCGTGGTGGACTTGCATATCTTCCTGTTCCACCTCGACCGCCACCCCATCTCCCACCAGGTGGACCCCTACGCGGAGAGCGAGAGCGCGATCTTGAACGCGAATAACTTCTGCCTCCTTGTCGCCGAGACCGACTCCTAGAGCGGGATATTGATCGGCGTCTATCGTTTCCACCTTGTCTGTAACCATTCGCGTTTCCAATTCCCCTCATTGGTGAGCGTGAGCGACGAGGGGATCGTCTTCGTGGTGGTGAAGGACTACGAGGTAACGGAAGGTCGGAAAGTTCCACTGAGACAGACTTTCCGTCTAATTGACCACCGTTCATGTGCTCAGCTGCCATCGCAGCAGAGTCAGTCTGCAAAAATTCAACGGCAGCTTTCCCTCGATTCTGGCGAGCTGTAGATAATGAAGTAGATTATACAGGTTCAGCGGGTAGATTCCAAATGGGAGTGATGGAAAGTCGTCAACAACAACCCAACAGGGAGGAGAAGGCTCACCAACATTTGTGATGTAGTGGTAAATCCACTTTTTTAATTTCGCCATAGTTCGTGAAAACGTCCCTCAGGTGAACTTCCAAAACATTTCGGGTGAGATTAGAGATAATGACGACGCGGGGATTTTTGGTTTTGCCTCCCTCGCCATTCGCAACCGCCTGCGCTGGAGAGGCGCTACGTGACCGCATCTCAGCATCAGAATTCGGAGTCCTCGAACGCATTTCGACGAGCTTGGTGCTTCAGGAGTCACGAGTCAGTTTATGGCCTGTGGTGGAGAGGCTTAAGTTGCGGCAGTCGACACTCAATCCTCGACCACGATGGCTGAAGCTATCCAGCAGCTTATCCTAGATACTTTGGAGAAGAATGAAGTAATTGAGGATTCTAGGGAGCTAATCTTACCCGGGGAGGCTTCCCCTGCAGTAACTCAAGATGCACAGTCGGCAATAATCGCTGCACTCAACTCGTTATTATCAAGGAATGTGAGTAGCACATTATCCCGTACACCTATTAAACTCATCCTGATTCAAGATGGTTTCCTATGAAGCCCACGAAATACTCAGCTATTGCTTAACACCTGAAGGCGAGCAGATCGCTGAGCAAGGCTCACATGAAGCACGGGTTTGGGCTGCACTTTCTGAGAAAGGGGGAAACCCTGTTTCAATCAAGGACCTCAAGACGAAGGTTGGCGACGAAAGTGCTAAAATCGGCCAGGGTCGAGCATTCAAGAGTGGCTGGATCATGAAAGATGGTGAAAACCTCTATAAAGCTGTAAGGAAGGACAATTCTGATGGTTACTGACCACTGAGATTGGTAATAGGTCCCAGCTATCAAAGACATCACACAAGAAGAAATGAAAGAGGTGGTTGCCACTGGCACTCTTCAGGCTGGGGAACGTGCCTTAGCAGAGCTTAGAAAAAGGAAGCTGATTATACAAAAGTGAGCACTTATGAACGATGATGCGTCACTACTCACAATCAGTTAGAAAGGGACAATGGTACAGCGTCGCGAAAGGACCCGAATTCACGACATCCACTGCGAAACCAGAGACCGATCTTACAGCAGATATGATAACTAGGTGAGTATGCCCATATCTGTCTCAAGATGTCCTAGAGCAACAACAACAGCGGTTCGTGGAAGACCTCGACATACAAGAAGTACAACTTTGATGCAGAAGGTATTCCACCGAACGGTGGTGCACTACACCCTCTATTGAAAGTGCGAGAAGAGTTCAGGAATATTTTCCTTGAAATGGGGTATGTGATCAATAAGCGCGAAGATTTTTATCGTTTACCACTTCGTTCTAGATTTGCGGAGATGCCGACATCACAATTCGTAGAGTCAGGATTCTGGAACTTCGATACCCTTTTCGTACCTCAACAGCATCCAGCACGGGACTTACAAGACACATTCTATATTTCTGACCCTGCCATCTCAAAACCGCCACCCAAGGACTACTATGATAGGGTCTCTCAAGTACATACTGTGTGTGGACCACTCATTCTATAGGAAATGTCCTCATTTTTTCAGGTCGGTGGGTTTGGATCGACTGGATATCGAGCACCTTGGTCAGACGAAGATTCGCGAAAGCTCTTACTCCGTACCCATACAACTGCACGCTCCGCATATATGCTCTACAAACTTGCTACGAGACCAGGGGGGTTGAATGGTGACAAGGGAGGCTTCAAACCTGTGAAGATGTTCTCCATCGACCGAGTGTTCAGAAATGAAGCAACAGATGCCACCCACTTGGCGGAATTTCATCAAGTTGAAGGAGTGGTCGCTGACAAAGGTATTACCCTTGGCGATTTGATTGGTGCGTTGTCATTTAGGGATATGTTCCATCACTAAAACCTCTCTAGGTTTCATGCAAACCTTCTTCAGTAAGATGGGGATTACGAACCTGAGGTTCAAACCTGCGTATAATCCATACACAGAGGTATGTAGAGCCCAAGTACTATGAGCGATGTCTGACACCGCCACCTAGCCCTCCCTCGAAATCTTTGCCTTCCACCCTATGCTCAATAAATGGGTAGAGATTGGAAACAGTGGTATGTTCCGTCCTGAAATGCTGGAGCCTATGGGTCTCCCGCGGGATGTACACGCCCTTGGCTGGGGATTGAGTTTGGAGAGGCCGACGATGATTCGCTATGGTATAAGCAACATTCGAACACTGGTCGGCCACAAGGTGTCGATTGAAGGAGTCGAAAAATCTGCAGCTGTACGCTTCTAAACACTGCAACATAATGATATCTTGCTTGCTATATACTGGCTGTTGACTGGTGGTCACACGCTGGTTTATGCATCTTCGACCTAACCTTGAACATGTCCTTCCATAATGCACCACTAACCAAGGGTCAGAGGAGTTATCAAACGTTATACAAAACCATTGAGATTATAGAAAACATATTTGTTCAGCTATGATGCTCGGCCTGGGAATCAACTCCTTGATGGGCGGCACCTTTCAGTACAAGCACGTCTTTAAGTTACAGCTTGTCCCTCATATCACGAAATATAGACAGGTATGTGAATATATTCCTCAATGATGGTACACAACTAAAGCATCACTAATGTCGTTTTTATTCGACTGGTACATGGAGACCAGTGGTGGCGCATTTTAGCTTATCAAGCAGGATTTTCGAGCTCTAGTGACCTATTTATATCCCAAATACTTTTCTTCAACGCTTCAGTGGCTCTAGAACGGATTTATGGAAGCCGGAAGTTTGGCGTAAGAGCTATTCCCTGTTAGTTCATATTGCATTGTACCCACTGATATCTCTTTAGTCCTTTGTGTTCGTTTCTGGAGCACTTTCCACTACTCTTGCGGTCCTGAGCCTGATGGCTTCTGCTTGGTTCGGGGTGAACACATCTTTCCATGGCCCGGTTGCCCTGATCTTCAGCATATTATATGCGTACTCGAGGGCTGTTCCTTCTGCATACAGGTACCGTATATTTGGACTTACGCTTACGGACAAGACGCCTCATTATTTCCTGGCTGGTCTTGTGAGTGTCCTCTGCTTGCAAAATATGAGGTTTCCTGATCCATACTTATTCAATCTTCATCTAGCTCGCACTCAATAATGCCCCCGAGTCTCTCGTGTTGGCTGTGATTGGCCTAATGACCGGAGCAGCATGCCGCTCGGATATATTGCCGTTTAAATCATATCGTCTTCCAAGATGGGTGAACAAGATCGCATCTATGTTCAGGCCGTTAATTGGTTCAACCGACTCTGGCTATCGTACATATGCAACCCTCCCGGAACTGGGCTTAGAGAGGGAAAATGAAACTACGAACACGAATCCGACAGTAGAGGGAGTTGGCCTTCCAGAGTCCGCGGATGTTGGCAATGGGGGGAACGTTGCTCCTCGACAGCCTACTCAGGAGGAAATCGCCCAACTGACAGCAATGTTCCCAAATGCGACCAGGGTGCAGATCGTAAATGCAATCAGCTCAACGTCAGTGTTATGCTCTCGTTTTAACCAATATGGTCATTAATTCGTTCATTACAGCCCAAGCTTGGAAGCAGCGGTCGAACGGCTCATCCAGTAGTAATTAAGACGACTATTGTGATTAGTTTCTAAAATTCCTACTTTTTTTTGGTAGCAGGAAGGTCGTTGAACATGTCAGGGTCATCGGCGGGTTTCTCCAAGCGATGCCGGTGCAGATTCGCATTTCGCACAGGAAGCATTTCTCCTTCGTGGTGTGATCTTGTCGAAGTTGAGATCTAAGGCAGAAAGCCCGAGATATGTACTACTCGTTCAGTAGCGGTTTGAGCTCGTTCCACAGAGTGGCTGAGGGTGACTGATCACGCGTTGCCTGACCTGATTTGAACACGTATAGGTACAGGCACTGAGCTTCACAGCTTTGGTCCGTTGGGTGGGGCCTCAAGCTTCGTAGAGACGCTGAGGTAAATGATGTAGAAACTTCCGGATTGAGCGAGTACGAATCCTCCAGGCTCCCATAGTTGATTCGTTTCAAATCAAGCGTAAACAAAGTAAACGGAAGCGTAAATTGTCACGCTTCCTCGAATTTTCCGGGGAGAGCCTTGCCCTTGCGGCAGGGAGCAACAAGCGAGCAACGGTCCATTCTCTCTTGGTTTCCACCACATCCGGCCTTTTGTCCATCTCACCTCCAACTTATCTCCAACTCAAGTCTCAAACCTTCGTCCTCAATTTTCTATCCGTCTTTACCTTCGTAAGTCAATTTTCCGTGGATTCTTGGGCTCCCGTGGTAGTCCTCCGGCCGATTGTTGGACATGTTGCGCTTCATTGAGCACCGTCCACTCGTGTTCTGGCCTCTTCTTTGAGCTGCTAACGCACATCTTCGCCATCGCTGCCATCCGTGGTACCCGTCTTTGGACGGCGCTTTCCGCCCGGCGGCGTTGCATCATGTTGGCGGCGTACTCGCGTTTCATACCGAGCACTCTCAAACCACGCCCGGTCTCTGGAGAATGTCTATGGCAGCTCTGAGAATGTCCGCCCATTAACCATACGGTAGCCTCGAGGCGCCGTGCCTTCGCTTCACCCATTTACACCCACCTCACTTGATCTTGATCTATGACTAACGACAGTCTCCATTCTCAGTGTTATTCAAATGGCAGACCCTAACGCAACCAGCGCTAACCGCATCGATCTTCGAGTCGGCGGCAAGTACCGCCTTGGGAAGAAGATTGGCTCTGGCTCCTTCGGTAAGTCATCTTTCACACCCTTTGATCCCTGTTGTATAATAGCAATTAAATTCCTGTGCAGGCGATATCTATCTCGGAATCAATATCATCTCAGGGGAGGAGGTCGCCATCAAGCTCGAATCTGTCAAGGCGAAGCACCCACAACTCGAATATGAGTCCAAGGTCTACAAGACCCTTGCTGGCGGTGTCGGAGTTCCTTTCGTTCGGTGGTTCGGCACTGAATGCGATTACAACGCAATGGTTCTCGACCTCCTTGGCCCTTCCCTCGAGGACCTCTTCAACTTCTGCAACCGCAAGTTCTCCCTCAAGACCGTACTTCTTCTCGCCGACCAATTGGTTGGTTCCTTCCTTCATTTGTGACTAACCAATAACTTACGGTTAATTAGATTTCGCGTGTCGAGTACATCCACTCCCGCAATTTCATCCATCGCGACATCAAGCCCGATAACTTCTTGATGGGCATTGGTAAGCGCGGAAACCAGGTCAATATCATCGACTTCGGTCTTGCCAAAAAGTATCGTGATCCCAAGACTCACCTACACATCCCATACCGTGAGAACAAGAACTTGACTGGAACTGCTCGTTACACCTCCATCAATACGCATTTGGGTGTTGGTGCGTAGACCTAACCATGACTGGGATGGTCACTGACTCTCGCATAGAACAAGCCCGCCGAGACGACCTGGAGTCCCTCGCCTACGTCTTGATGTACTTCCTTCGCGGCGCTCTGCCATGGCAAGGTTTAAAGGCGGCGACCAAGAAGCAGAAGTATGACAGGATCATGGAGAAGAAGATGACGACGCCCACCGACCTCTTATGCCGTGGTTTCCCCAACGAGTTCGGAATCTTCCTCAACTATTGCCGTGCTCTCCGCTTCGATGATAAGCCTGATTATTCGTACTTGCGCAAGCTCTTCCGTGACTTGTTTGTCCGTGAAGGCTTCCAGTATGATTATGTCTTTGATTGGAGCGTGCAGCAACGCAATGAAGACGGTACGGTTATGCCTTCTAGAGCCGCACGAAATCCTACTGAAGCAGTTGACGCAGATCAACCTCGGTAAGAACTCGTTTTATGTCTCGTTTAGCCTCGTTCTAATAGGGGCCTATTCCAGCCGCCAAACCCGCCAAAGCGCACAAGCTCAAGCTCAACGTATGACTCAGTACTAAGGGTCTATATCATCCCTTTCCTTCTTTCTCGGGGTTTATCCTTCTTCAACACTCGAAGAATAGGATTATACAATGGTGGTGAAAGATGACGGCTTCGGAGTTTATGTTCGGATGCGGACTTGACGTCAAACATGTGGTTCCTGGACACTGTATGCACCTGCAAAGCGGGCTATGGCGCATCGAATGGCCTGCCTTGTGTGTGCTAGGTTCTGGGATCATGGTATTAGGGAAGCGTTGTTGATGCAGCCTCAGTGCTGCTCATCGAGCAGACTTATCTGCGACTCGAGATGTCAAACCTCCTGGTAATGGAGGCATTGGGTCGCCTAGGTCTCCACGCTTTCTGTCAACGCCTTCCAACGCTTATATAACGCGAACAGCCATATAGTCTCGGTTTTTTCAAGCTATTCGACTATCTTCTCCTCCATCATATGACGTGTTGCCAGGAAATCTAGAGTTTCCCGCCACGCCAATAGCCCTGTACAGTTCTCCCTCGACTCGGCACAGCACTCCACGGACGCTTCGTTTCTTTTTCACGCCTTCATTCAGGATTGGCCCCCGTTAATACAAACGTCGTGGCGTCACTTCCTGGTGAAGTCTTCCCCCTCACATTATTCTGCGATGATGGGTGCTGCTGCAGATTCCTCGCGAAACCTCTGCGCTTCAAAGCATTCCTTTGCTGGTCATCCTTTTCACATCATTGGTCTCAAGGACTCACCCCACCCCTTTTTTCTCTTTCCGGAACGCCAAATTGGTCAACTCGCATTCGCCCAGATATAATATATTCATCATCCAACCCTCAGCTCTCGTTCCGCGCTACGGCTGTGTCTCTCTCCCAGATTGGTTTACACTATACGATACACTGTTCTTGTTGTTCGCTAGTAGATGTCCCTCCCCCTTCCCCCAAAGCATCCCCTCTTCCCCCTCCCCCCACAATCGTGTTTCATCGTGTTTCGTCCCTCCCATCCGGTTTCTGGTCCCGATAACTTTCTCGTTCTTCTTACTTTGGTTCTTCATCATGGCTACTCGTTCATTGGACGAGTGGTACTTTGGGAGCCCAAAGCAAGTCCTCCTTACTGTCGCCTCATTTTGTGGATTATGCAGTATATGCGTGATCACGAATGAGGTGAAACAGTGGGGAGAGGGGGTCGATGACTCGTTAGAGTCAGTGTTGGTTCTGGCAAAGCGTGGATCGCCATCTCAAACTCCCTTAACCCGTTAACGATCGTGATGTTGATGTTTAGCGTTGTCAATGAAGATGTTTCTTCATGATTTTAATTGGGTTTGTCCATGTTTAAGATACATTCACTAAACCCCTGAAATGGGAATGAAAAGTCTAAAAGGATTGCTTTCTAATTAATCAAACGTAAGCTAGTAGATAGATCCGTGTATGCAGCACTTGGCGGTAAAGGTGAAGGGCGAAAATAGAGGATAGATGACGGATTACGCCGGGACTCTATCTCATGATCACGACAAGAGAAGGAAAGAAAAAAGGGCTAATAGTCCAAAGGCGATGGAGAGAGTCGGACGAGCGAGCGTGGCGGGAGCCCAGCTGCTACCGTATACGCGTACCGATCTAAACTCGAAAAAGGCCTCTGTGAACGCGCGTGGATTATATTTGACGAATGCTTCACAAGAACCTGGGCAGCCACTTGAGGTGTACGTCGCTTCCGCACTGTCGAGAGAGAGAGGCGAAGGGGCGGTGATTAGATCGTGGTATCTGTGGTTGAGGGTTGAGAGGACTCACTAGTCGCCGCAGAAATCAATGTTCAGCACGATTACGTGTCGATGGAATTGACCACCGCATCCACCGTATTTAAATTTGAACGAGGCAGCTGGTTTTTTTTTTTTTTTCGTGGTTCATTTCGTTTCGTTAGTAAGGGGTTGATATACGAGGAAAGGTGACAAAAAGTGCTACTTACTTGGTGTGCCCCACGTGGAAGGGTTTACACTCGTAGCAGTCGAGTTCTATGGAGACAAATTGATGAGTCCGTGGTGAGCGATAACTAGGGGCTGGTGAGCTTGTACATACCAGCACTTCCGCC
The DNA here is from genome assembly GCA_019627755.1 of Serendipita sp. 411. Classification (NCBI taxonomy): domain Eukaryota; kingdom Fungi; phylum Basidiomycota; class Agaricomycetes; order Sebacinales; family Serendipitaceae; genus Serendipita; species Serendipita sp. 411. Next base: position 11,907 of record WSTS01000059.1, on the reverse strand, counting down.
GGAGGAGTCACGTCTCTAGGCCAAAACCATGCTTGGACAGAGCTTGTACTATTAAGGAAACGGAGTAAATCAGTATACGGAGAGGTCAAAAAAAAAGGGGGGGAGAAGAGGAGGTTTGCCTACTTTCTCAAGTCACGATACATTGCGTAAATTCCACCTCCATTCTGATTAAACTCGCCTCCAAAGCTCTTCCCCGGAATCGTCACTCCACATCCAATATTCCCCTCGCTCGTCCCACTACAATCTCCGTTCCCCGGTGTTCCTGTCATCGAATCCGCAGTTCGATCCGCTAAGGGGCAATTCGGAGCCGTATGTAACGAGATGGCGTTTTGACCAGAGTACGTAGTGTTTCCTGGTAGAGAGGAACCCGAGGCAGAGGCGAGACGGGAATCGGGAGATAAGAGTCCGAGGGAGACGAGGTTTGAGATTGAGGTGTTTGAGTTTGCATTTGCACCTTCTATTACGTCGATTTCTCCAGCGTATGGCCAATCCTTCGTCGTCGTCGTCCATGCCGCAGGCCACTACAAAACAGAAAACGAGTGAGTGAGTGAGTGAGTACGACTGAGGAAAAAAAGGGGGGGGGGAATCCATGACGATGAACAGAGGATTACGTACTGTACCACATCCAACGGGCATATGATTGACGTCGAATATGTAAACCCCATCTCCGAATTCTTCCCGCGAGACCAGTCGTACACTGTTCCTACCCTTTCCACTCTCTGAATCTTTCGTGCTGTCGGCTGCCATTTTGAAAGTCGAGTCGGCTAAACCGAATGATTAGACAAGTTGAATGGACTGGCAAGTATTCATGGACACGTACTCCAGGAGACCAATCCGTCCGATTCGGCAGTCGATTGCGATACGTAGCTACAAAAAAATTGCATCGTCAATATAGAGAAATCTAATGACTTCGAAGAGCTATACAGACTTTACTACTCCGTTTGCAGGATCCCTGTCCGTGTAAAAGACTAAAAAGGTGCCCGACCAAACTGTCAGTTTCTATGGGCCGGAAATAAGAAATCTCCAGTACGTACAAAAGCCATCTGTAAATTGTTTTCCGACAAAGGACTTGTATAACGGTATTTGGGCATTTACGAGGACGGTGTTGGCTGCGAATACTCCAGCGAGGAGAGGAAGAACGAGCGGCATGGTGGTGTGGGACTTGCTTTGTGTGGGTTTCGTCGAATGGTGGCTACTAATCCAGAGATCCTCCGGTTTCTGATCTTCGTGTTGTTTCTATTTTGTTAAAGTGATGGTGTTTGGACGTAAAGGACACTCCTAAACCTGGCTATTACTATCGAATGATTGAGGGATCACAAAGGAGTGGGAAAGCTTGCGCGAAGTCGAGAACACCGAGATGATAAACTCGGATTTGGTTGATCTGAATATTTCTAGAGGAATTAATAATTTTTCTGAATTTTACTAGGGATAGTTGGCGAAAGGAGCGGAGACCAAGGGGAGTGCCGAGCCCGTATATTATTCTTGGGCAAGGCGACTACGGAGTCCCCTGAGCAGTAAGGCAGACAGCTGTCATTCGGGTTCGTCGCGGAAGATCAATGTCTATGGTTTAGCAAGGCGTCTGTATTCGACAAAGAGGGGGACTATCGACATCTTACGCTAATGAGAGGAAGGGGGGAAGCTGGGAAGCTGGGGAGTGGACACACGTAAACAGAGTATTTACCGAATGGTGCTGATGACGATGATATGTCGTAGTCAAGGAGTAAACAGATAACCTCTGCTAGTGTGTGTAATCTGTCGTTGGCGGCGGCGGTGAAATAGTCTTGGCTATGGCGCGGTCACAGACAGGACGACTCCCACAAAGTCGACAACAGAGACAGTATGACTGACACTGGCAAGAAATATTTCAGAGACGATGTTCCACTGCTCTCTCTCACCTTGGTCCTCGTCTAGGCGGACGAAATGGGTGGTTCCGCGGCGGGCCGGCTATTCGTACAGCAGTCGAAGTTGTTGACGAGATTCGAAAGGGGAGAAATAGTCTCTGCCACAAGGACGGAGGTTGCCAGCTTGGACGAGGCAACCATTATAGTCTAAACGAGGCAGGAAGCGAGATGGACGGAGGAGAGAGAGCTGAGGATGCAGCTTCAGGAGGGGGGAGGGAATGGAGGGGCTTTCTCTCTATACATCTGCCACAGTAGGTATAGGACATCTTCTGAATGACTGATTACTCGGTGATCGTTGAATTTGCTTGAGCCCACTGGGCGTGAGTTGTGGGCGCCGCACAGGCCCTCATATACCTCTATGTGGATGCGATGATTCCCATTGAGGCAATGTGTTGACGACGCCTTATATAACCATCTTGGTAACAGCCTTTTGCTTTATTCTTTTTATTTGCTTTTTTCTTGACCTGGGTTTGCGCCCAGCTCGCTTCATTCTCAGAACTCGCCGCCTCGTCGGTATTTGAGCCAGAGCGCGTCTAGGTTCTCCAGACGAACCGTATTTCTTCCCTGGTGCCCCGGTGGTCCTTCACCCGTTCGCTCTTTTCTTTCTTCCTTAACCGCGGCCAATTCCAACATCTACACAAAGCGTCCGAGACGCGTCTCCGTTCGTTTTTTCTTACACCAACTTCACTTGTAGGCAGGTCCAACCTTCTGGAATCGAGCATTGTAAGTCTTAGGTTTCAATATTCGCCCTTGTGCGATTGTGCGACGCTGACCCCATCTTCGTTGATCCACCGGCAGAGTCCAAGTAACATACTCAGCGACTGGTTCATAGTCTCATAATCAATACTCGAGCTACCAACTCGCTACAGAGCCCTAGTGTCTATCCTTTACGACCTCTATCCGTCTTTACTTGTGAGTCCCATTTGTTCTCCATTCCCTTCTCGGCTCCGTCCCTCTCGCGCGTGCTTTTCGACATCCACACCTCCGTCCACCTACCTCGCCAAAGGCCGCATAATATTATCCCAACTCGTCCTTCTATCCTCTCAAACGTCTTTGCTGGAGATGGAGATGATGGCGAATATCGATGGTCGTCATCCCAGTGACCTGTGCTGAGCAGTGCCGCTGCCAATGACGAGCGCCTTCCAACCCATAGACAGACGGACAAGAATATCTCTCGCCGCCATGTCACGGGGATACGCGGTCTATATTTGCTATATCTCATCAGTAGCAAGAGGCGCGCCCTGCTCTACTTTTGGATTCTTTTCACATATATTCCCATCATAGGACCGCCTGGGTCGAATATCCTTGATGTCGGTCTGGTACTGACACAAACCTTACAGGGTTTAGTTATTGTTTAATCATGTTTTCCACGTCGTTATTACCCCTCCTTGTCCTCTCCATCTCCCTCGCAGGACCCTGCATTGCCAGACCTGGACCGGCCTGGGTTCGTCGTCAGGAAGACGCCCAATCGAGTCAAAGTAAGTCCGAAATCTTTCTCTTTCTGTTTATCTCCATACACACCACATCATCATTTCATTTTCCATCATTCCTATGCCCATCAAATCCGTTTTCTTCACACGCAATCCCATGCTTGCAATGTTCCGAGGGCGCGCATACATGCATACATATCACAGCATCCGCGCTAACGGTATCGAGGCTGAGCAAATCCACATTCTCTTGGTATTATTTCCGCGTAGATTCGTACCCACACACACGAAATATCTCGTATACACATCTACGCCCACATTGTTTCCTGTTCCCCGTTCCCCGGTTCCTCCGATTCCTCCTGTGTATCGCCACGCGATGCAAACGAAAACGAATCAGTTCTGACATATTTCCACTTGCACAGCGCTTGATCCAGCCGTCATTTCTGAAGGCGCGAAACAAGACGGTCAGGGCGATAACCCCGATCCAGGCCAAGTCCGTTCCCAGACCTCTGTGAACAATTTCATCAACCACTGCCTCAAATTTCTCGATCAGGGCGTACAGCTCACGAATGGGAAACAAGTCGTAGAAGGTTCCTGTAATCAAGCACCCATGGGTCGTATCATCTCCCTCGACCAAGCGCCCCGATGCAAGTTTGTGTTCCCAAAGAATGGAGACGAGTCGTTGGTGGAGAACCAGGTGTTTACGATGCAGATGAAGATTGATTTCTTCGAGGCCGGGAATTTCGTCAACGCTCAAGACAATTATTATGCGGCCCCGCAACAAGTGAACAATCAGGGGATCTTGATCGGACATTCTCACGTCGTCATCGAGCAGATTCCGGCGATTGATTCGACGGAACCGCTCGATCCGATCGCCTTCAGGTTCTTCAAGGGACTCAATGAACCTGCCAATGGGGATGGCTTGTTGACGACGGAGGTGACTGGGGGTTTACCCGCGGGAATTTATCGAATGTGTTCGATTAATACGGCTGCGAACCATCAGCCTGCTCTCGTTTCGAACGCACAACATGGGTCCTTGGACGATTGTGTGTATTTCACCGTCAGAGCTGCAGGAGATGCGGGAAATAACAACAACAATAACAACGACAACAATAACAACAATAACAATAACAACAACAACAACAACAACAACAACAACAACAACAACAATAACAATAACAACAACAACAACAACCAGGGAAATAACAATCAAGGGAACAACAACAATAACAACAATAACAACAACAACAATAACAACAACAACAATCAAGGAGGTACTGCCAACAATGACCAGAACGGGAACAACAACAACCAGGACCAGAACGGGAACAACAACAATGGCGGTGGAGGTGGTGTCCAAGCGCAAAACGCTCGTGATGCCCAAGAACAAAAGTGAGTCTTGACCCATCGAAACCCTCTCACCCAGACCACTGACTAAACCCTCTTCTCAACAGCCGTCAATTCAAGTCCGTTAATGTTGGTGGTCAATGTACCGTTGGTGACGTCGCATGCACAGCAGACGGCCAATTCGCCCAATGTCCCTTTGGAACCTTTATCGCCGTGGCTTGCGCCCCTACCACCCAATGCATGGCCCTCCCTCTTGTCAATCGTCCCGGAACGAGCGTGACGTGCGATACACTCGAAGACGGCAGACGTCGCTTCGCCGATGCTGGTGTCCAAGGTGGTATCGACGGTCAATCGTAAGAAAAAAAAGAAAAAAAAACTCATGGTTCGCTCTATCTCTCCCTTTCTCCCTCCTCCCATCTTCCATACCTGTTGTAGTTTTGTCTTTGTTCATTTTGTCCGTCTGTTTTCCCGTAATGCCCTCGCAAGCGACCGGGCTGCTCTGTGAGCCCCCCTTGACGATCGTCCATCGCACGCACGCTCTCTTTCCCGCTCCTTATTCTCTGGTTCACGGGCCGCTCAAACGTAGGCCCGTCTGGTTGTACTCTTCTCTCCACCTACCCGATCCTGACACTTGGCTTTGATGTATCGTTACTGGATGACCTGCTCGATTTCAGAATTTTCTTTTCTTCTTGCATGGGATTTCTTTTAGTCGACACAATCCATTGTATTAAAATGCTACGATACTGTCCGAGCATAAGTGTGAAAAAAAAGGGACAAATTATCGAAAGAAAAGGGATCCGTTCATTCCACTACGACAGCGATACTTTAAAAGAATTCATTTGAGTTGAAGTATCTTTCACTCGAGGCAATCAGCCTACGTGCCGCCGCGACGTGAAGATGCGCCACATGAGGGACCATCGAGTCCCTTATTGAGATCCCAGATCAATGACGATAAGAGGGACTCCAACTCCGCATGAGACGACTGGTGAACTATCGTTGCAGAAGGGAGGTTCTCCGGAACCGAAACCCGAACTTAATTCGATCCCGGAGGTGGCGTTCATACGAGACATTGGAGAGGACGAAAGGGGTTTCGTAGAAAGATGGAGAAATCCCAAATTCAATGTAGGTTCCACTTCCGGTTGCGACGTGGTGAAAGTTGATGGATTGGTCGAGAATCCAGAGCCCGCTTCGACACGGGACATTTTCACTGAACAAGCGCGGGTGGCGCCACTAGACCGTCCATTTCCAGCAGTATTAGTAGGAATAGTACTAGCGGAGGCCACAGCAGGAGCGAGCTGCTTGAATGGAGGAGGGGGAGGAATCAAGGGCGACTCTTCTCTTTCTGTAGTTCGAATAATTGCGGTCATGCTATTATTGTAGGCGTAGGCACGAGATTCCAGCGAAGATTTCCTCTTTTCCGCCCTCGTCATGCTCATCGGTGGCGAACTTCAACAAACACAACAACGGTGGGTGGCACCGGAGATCAGCACCAACCAAAGAAAGAAGAAGACAGGAGACCTACGAGAGTGTATCTAACTCGGTAGGAGTAGGGGAATGCTCGTGCTCCGAGTCGCTCGTCATCACCGCTGACGTCCCGGACGTCGACAAGGAGGAAACAGACGAAGAAGAGGCAATGCGCTGCATTGTGTATAGTGTAGTCTGACAATAAAACGACAGGAGTTTCGATGGAATATCGAACGCAAGGGAGAAAGAAAGAGTGGCGACTTGCGCAGTGGAAGGGTCGAAGATGAGTTAACGGATCAAGGTTGGATCCCTTCTCCCTCGAAATCTTCGCTACCTTATATACCATCTGTAGGCCTTCTTCTGAACCTGTTATGTGCGTTTACAATTGGGACGCTGATCCATTTCCTAAGTGGGTAGTTATGGTGGAGGCGGTTTTGACGTGCGTGCGCAAACTAAGTGAAGAATTGTTGACAAGGACAACCTGGATGAAAAGATGGGTATAGGCATATCTCAGGTACTCACCTAATTGGCTTACACCCGTTTCCATACATGCGGGCCAGTCGCGACTAAATATTCGTTGTAGTTCGCCTATACCTGTCAAGAAACCGACACTTATGTTCATCGAATGCAAATTTGGTAGACGGCTAATCCATTCCAAATGGTAAAGGGGTGCTCCTACAAGGAAAAACCTACAACAGAGAGACGAGACTCGCGGCGGTGAACAAAAAAGAAAAGATGATCCAATGTACACAAAAGCTACTCGTCATCGTCATCGTCAATGATCGGGTTGTAGGCCGGGGGAAGTGGAAAAAGAGGAAAATCGGTGGGGTCACAGACCAATCTCTCTGCAGGCACGCAGGTAAGTCCCGTCGACGGTCGTCACTAGGCGAACGTGGAAAAAGGGATGAGGTGAGAAGAAAGAAAAAATCGAGATCGAGCCCAAAAATAAGACGTAGTGAATAAGTCAAGCCATTGATTAAGGGAAAATCGCACGTCGACACACAATCAAGTAGTCGTCGTCATGAAACCCGATACCAGTTATCGGGAGGGAAATAAGAGAGGGAGAGAGGAAGGAAGGAGCTCTCGGAGCGTCCCATCACCCTGCATTTAGTTTCCCTGTTGCTCGCCGCCGTTCTGCTCTTGTCCGACAGGGGTTTGCTCTCCTTGAGAGCCCTGGTTGTTGTTGTTATCGGAAGGAGCAGGTTCTTGAGCGGGCTGGCTTGGAGCGGGCTCGGGGGCAGCCTCAGCGGGAGCGGCCTCAGATGGAGCGGCCTCAGAAGGAGCGGCTTCAGAAGGAGCTTGTTGGTTCTGGTTCTGGTTCTGATCCTGGTTCTGGTTTTGATCCTGACCCTGACCTTGGTTCTGGTTTTGCTCTCCGCTGTTCTGGGGTTGCTCTTGACCTTGGCTACCTTGGTTCTGGTCTTGGTTGCCTTGGTTGTTCTGACTATCCTGGTTCTGGTTCTGGTTCTGGTTTTGCTCCTGGTTGTTATTGTTGTTGCTGTCGTTGTTCTGGTTCTGGTTCTGCTCCTGGTTATTGCTGTCGTTGTTCTGGTTCTGGCC
>WSTS01000589.1:0-10552 GCA_019627755.1 Serendipita sp. 411 | reverse complement strand
TAACTGCCGTACTCTTGCGTGAGAAATTCGAGCAGAGTAGATCGACCGTTTTCCATAGGTTCGGGATCGTCTGCCAGCGTCCAAGGGGCTTGAGACACTTGGTTCCAAAGTTTGCATAAATTGAGAGAATTATGGTTCATTTGAGGTGTTGATAAAGGTAGACTCTGATACAGGTGGTCTTGAAAGGAGGCATTTGCGTCTTCGCTCGTCTTAGGCTGTGGTTTGTTAGGGAGTGCACGTTCTGGATCTATCTCTCCATTATATGATGAAATCTGACGGTAGATATCTGCTCCGGTTAGCAACGAGAGTATTTGGGGAGTGGCTAGTATGGGGTCAGCGCTGACGGCACTATGAAGTGTCGGTGCGAGAGGAGCTACGTAATTGTCTGGAGTTGACACGAGAGATGCGAGAACATGGCCCCGGTTTGGTGCGAGAGAAGCAGAGTAATGGTCTTTGTTCGTTATGAGAGAAGTTGGACGACCATCTCGAACCGACATGAGAGAAGCTGGATTGAGGCCAAGGGCGGTTGGTGCAGTAGGAAAGTCTTCTAAAGAAGTGTCCCAATTAGTTGCGAGAGAAGCTGGATGATTGTCTCCGATTGGAACGAGAGAAACTGGACGAAATGGTATCAGGTTCGGATCTGGAACGGGATATCCGTGCTGATATGCAGTCAACTGTTGTGACTCAAGTATGGCACAATTGTGTTTAGTAGCCGTCGGCTACGCTACGAAATGCGGGCTACCTGGTCATAATAATAGGAACATACCATCTGTCCGGTTGATAGAGGGTACCATCCCATGCCAATACGACCAAGAGCCAGCCAATGCAGGCTGAATCAAGTCATCTTTGCTCATCATTAGAAGTTAAATTTCGGGAATAGAGAGTATGTGGATGAAACAAACTTACTGAAGTCGGACGGGGTGTCGTCCTGGGGCTGGGGATCAAACCAGACGTCGCGTTTCTCCTTCGGTCGATTGCGTTTCTCTTTTGGTCGATTGATGTGCGTCCTCAGATATGACTGGGCCCAGAACCGTTCGGTGCTAGAAAATAAAAAAGAAATAAATATTTATACTTGGACAGTTTCATTCGGGGCTAACCATAATGAAACGCCACACTTTCCGTCGCATCGAAACGGCCGGTGGTTAAAGTGACTGCGAACATGGCCTATCGCACGATCTTGACGATCCAGTTTTTTGGGACATACCAGGCATTGATAGAAACCGCCCTCAGAGCTCAGGAACTTCAGATAGGCGGAACGTCCGTTGCTATCCGTCGGTTCCATTTCGTCGGCTGCGCGCCAAGCTTCGCTCCACACGCGGTTGTATTCACTAGCTAAAGGATCTTTGCTTGAAGTCAAGTCGGACGACGTACTAGATGACATGCTGGACGCCATGCTGGACGCCATGCTGGGTATCATACTGGAGGACATGGTCGAGGAAATAGACAGCGCCCTGATGTCAAGAATGGGATCACTGTCAAAGGGTTCTGCTAGTCCAGTGAGTTCCTGATAGCAAGGTGCGAACCAAGATTGTGAACGGAGTGCCTTGTAGACTTCGCTGATCATCAGTTACGCATGTATTTGCATGCAGTATACTAACGAGTTGGAATTTGGTAAGAATCCGGCATGCATATCTCGGGGTATCGTGGCGCTTCATCGATGAATGGATCCATTCCTTCGCATGGAAAGCAAAGCTGAATAGGTGATTACAGGAAAAGGAATCACTTACCATAGTATATCTGGTGTAAAACCTGATCCATGGTGAACTGAACGCGGGCTCAAGAAAGGAGTAGGTCGAGCGGAAGGGTAAGGGAGGGACGGCTAACCTTTTTATACAAGGACCCCATGCATCACGTGGCGCTATGTCAGATGACATGCCAGAATGACAAACTGGCACTGTCAATGAATACAGTCCACCTTTGAATTGCCTGGCATTATGCCCTATTTACCCAGTCGCGACGGACGGAGACATCATGCAAACACCACCAGATCGCCATTCGAGCATCACACCACACCGCCAATTTCTTTCTTGGCCCAAGTGGCCTAACCTACTACAATGAATGCGATTACAAGTCGACCGTGAAAGGAAAGCCGACTTGTAAGCCATCGTTCATGATTAAAAAAGGTAATTTTGTTCCCTTATTAAAAGGTGTCGTTTACGACTGGATCGTCCTTGAAAGGCGCCTTTCACGGCAGAAGTCGTAATTGTGACTAACGGCCAAGCCCAATAAAAGGCGTGAAACCTAGTCAACGTCCGAGCTGGGACTATTCATGTGACGAAGAATGGGCTATACTGCATTTCTAGTACTTGGTATCTCTCATTCTGCTCAATTCGGAATGCCATACTCCGTAATAATCCCCTCCTCTCCGGCGCGGTCTCTCCCCTCCTTTCTCGACTTCTCTCATATCAAGCTCCACAAAGTCGCAAAGATATGTTTAAAAGAAGATAACTGAATAGCAGGTATAGTGTTACATTTTCATTCATCAATACTATTTGTCCATTTTTCGGGTATGTATTCGAGTGCTCCCGGGGTAAGTAAATTCATTTCGCTTCACTACCAACGGGCGTCGTAATCGCAGCGTCACCAGAGAATCAAGACCGACATTGCCACAATCTAGAGACCAAATCGTGAAAATCCATCAAGTTTTGCTAAAGGATTGAAACTAGACACAAGGCATGAACGGGATAAACGAGGACGGGGAAAGTGAAGCACAGGCGAGGTGCTTTCATAGGCCGGTATAAGTCAATTGGCAGATGATGGAGAGGAAGAACAAATATTCAGATGAGCTATGATTTATCAATGGTATAATTGGCCAAGTCATCGTCAAAATTGAGTCCAGAAGCAGGCGATACGACCGTTCTGAGATTACAGGTACTACGGTGTTCCCGTAGATCCAGCTTGAACATCTGCGAGTGGCTATGAACGAGGGATTGCGGGTGAGAGTAGCGTCTATGTTTTGTGATTGGCATTACCAAATGTCACATTCCCCTTTGGGTCGATTGATATGAGACCTCAGGTAGGACTGGGCCCAGAACCGTTCGGTGCTAGAAAATAAAAAAGAAATAAGTATTTATACTTGGACAGTTTCACTCTGGGCTAACCATTGTGGAATTCCACATGTTCCGTCCCATCGAAATGGCTGGTGGTTAAAGTGACCGCGAATATGACCTATCGCACGATCTTGACGATCCAGTTTTTTGTGACATAACAGACATTGATAGAAACCATCCTCGGAGATCAGAAATTTCAGGTATATGGAACGTCCGTTGCTATCCATCGGTTCCATTGTGTCGGCTGCACGCCAAGGCTCCCTCCACACCCGGTCGTATTCACTAGCTGAAGGGTCCCTGCTTGAAGTCAAGTCGGACGACGTACTAGATGACATGCTAGATATCATGCTGGATGTCGTACTCGAGGACATGTTTGGGTAATACATAGACAGCGTGTTGGCGTCAAAAATGCTCTCGAGCAGAATCGCTCCATCTTTACTCGTAACTGGAGGTTTAATTTCGGATATGAAGCTTATATGGATGTGGAATAGCTCACTGGAGTCAAAAGGATCGTCGTTCTGGGTCCAGGAGTTCATGGGGCCTTCTCAAGAGCGAAAGAGGGGTGGAGGGGGGCGTAGGGGGCGTAGCCAAATCACCTTATAACCGCAGGGGAATCGGGCGTGCCATATGCCATTATATCTATATCAGCTGATGAGGGGTGAAAGACAACCTGGCCCCCACTTCTGAATTAGCTGGCATTCCACCCCATTTACACACCACGCGAGGTGGCCTTTCGTGGATTGGGCCGCCTTGCCTAAATAGTGTATATCCAGTATACTTGAAGAGCACAGATACATCCCGTATCTCGAGCTGGAAATATGTACCATGGCGTCTTAATGCGGCAAAGATCCAATCGATAGCGGCTGGATCAGGAGGTCTGTGTTCGTAAATCAAGGTTCAATTCTAAGGGAATGGCTCGTATAGATGAAAATTACTGACTGAACCTAGACGCAATGTCGTCCTGGACACTCATGGGCAGCTCCCAGGAAAGACAAGGGGGGAAGGATGAGGAATAGCCAAAACCGTGAAAGGATCAAATCTACTCTTATCTGTTTCGCATACTAGAACGTGGCAGGTGTCATCTTGTCATGTGACAGGTCAGAATGACAGACTGACCAACTCAGTAAATACAGTGGTTTTGAATTACCTGGCATTCCGCCCTATCCGTCCAGCATGACCAGTCCCCCCGGCTACGACGCAGTTAAGGACGAAAAGAAGACCGGTTTGGAAGATGAGACCAGTAGCAGCAGACGTCGTCATGAGAGAACCATATGCCCAATGCCACTTTTGAATAAGATCGCCAATGTTATTCCTCGGGCATATTGTGTCGAACCATCCCAGCCAGCCAATGAGTGTGTAATTCATTAGGTTTTCTTATTTGAACTAATTTATGCGATGAAGAGTAATCTATAATACACTTCTAGCATATAGACTATCGCTTCGTCTTGTCCACCCCCGCTCAGCTTGGAATACCTTGGTCTGTAATGTCCTTCCCTTGTTCCTCTGCTCTTATATCAGGTTCGATATATCCGTTAAATATAATCAATAGATGGGTATAACGGTATATTTTTGTCCATCCATACAATCTGTCCTTTTTTTCGGTATGTATACTAGCGCTCCAAGATACATTCTTCTCCCTCCACCATCGATACGCGTCGCAGTGGCGGTATAACCAAAACCCAAGACCGACATAGGCACATTCTGGATACGAGCGCATAAAATTCATCAAAAGGGGCCTAAGCACAAGAGATGAACGATAATGAAGAGAGATGAAAGGAAACGGAGATGATGAGTATCCATAACCAGTATGAATCGACTGGTGAGTGGTGAAGATGAAAGGAAACGGAGATGAGCTATAATTTAATTGTGATTAAGTTGGCGATGGTCATCGTCCATAATGAGAGAAGATTCAGGCGACGCGATCATTTTGCCGCTTGCTCTGATATTACAGGTACTACGGTGCTCCCGTAGATCCTGCTTGAACATCTGCGAGTGGCTATGAACGAGGGGTTGGGGGTGAGAGTAGCGTCTATGTTTTGTGATTGGCATTACCAAATGTCACATTCCCCTTTGGGTCGATTGATATGAGACCTCAGATAGGACTGGGCCCAGAACCGTTCGGTGCTAGAAATAAAAAAGAAATGAATATTTATATTTGGACAGTTTCATTCGGGGCTAACCATAGTGGAACGCCACACTTTCCGTCGCATCGAAACGGTCGATGGTTAAAGTGACTGCGAATATGGCCTATCGCACGATCTTGACGATCCAGTTTTTTGGGACATACTAGGCATTGATAAAAACCCCCCTCAGAGCTCAGAAACTTCAGGTAGGTGGAGCGTCCATTGCTATCCGTCGGTTCCATTCTGTCCGCTGTGCGCCAAGTCTCGCTCCACACACGTTTGTATTCACTTGCTAAAAGGTGGTTGCTTGAAGTCAAGTCGGACGACGTACTAGATGACATGCTGGACGTCATGCTGGGTATCATACTGGAGGACATGGTCGAGGAAATAGATAGCGCCCTGATGTCAAGAATGCTTTCAAGCATGGGATCACTTTCAGGCGGTTTTGATAGTCCAGTGGATTCCTGATAGCAGGGTGTGAACCAAGATTGTGTATGAAGGGCGTTGTAGCCTTCACCGATCATCAGGTAGGCATGTATTTGTAGGCATTATACTCACAATTGGGATCTGGATAGGAGGGATCCTGCACGGATACCGTCGGATGTGGAATCGCTACGTCGTGGACAAACGGATCCACGCCTTCACGTGACAAGTACAAGTGAGTAGGAGGTCGAAGAGAAACCAGAAACCACTTACAATAGTATACGTCTCGATAATCCATCCTAAACGTGGGTGGCTGCTGAATCAACGTTACTCCTTCGTCACTTCGGATTTATAGGAAGGCCCAATGTATTAAAAAGCTCATAGGCTGGGGACTCCGAAAGATAAGGAAGATGGGCCAATTGCTGCCTTCTTCAACCCGCCGCATCGACCAGCTTAGCGGCGCTTGACAAGTGGAGGCTGGAGTTCTGAGGAGGCGTTTGATCGGAAGAGGGAAGGACCGAAGAAGATTGTCAGAAACATTTCTAGACTTATATAAGGTCCAACGCAGGGCTTGGGCCACCCTCGACCGGCTGGCAACCGAACCGAAGAGCTGCCTAGGCCTTTTCCAAGATTGATCTCGGGTAAACTTTGATAACAATGAGTGAAACTACAAGGAGAAGCTTGTTTGGTGGGCGTAATGAGCGAGTGGTCGAAACCTCAAACTTGGTAGAGTCGCAGCTTGCGCAGTTTGGCCAGGTGGCCATATATGACTGTTGTTGAACCCTACCTCAATCTCTCTTGCTTACTCTGGCTCCTCGAATGAACTAAGAAAAGAGCAAATTTCTCACTATTTGGTAATGGAACCAGGTCCGCGTCCTATTCCAGATTATCCAGCTGGTGAGTTACGGGGTTTCCCGTCTGCAAGCCCGACCAAAACAGAGTAATTTATTACGGTTATACAGAAGATGAAACATATAAAGGCCTGGCATGTACATTCCCGACTACCATTCGAGTTTTAGACGCCGGATTCCCGCCTTTGAAAGATCAGAACCTGTCAAGCCCACCCCTTCGAATCGGCGGCTCGGTTTTACCTGTCGACGAAGGAGACGTCCTCGAAGTAGAAGAGAGGTTTACTGACAACTACTGGTTGGTTTCGGTCAATGGAAAGACAGGCTATGTCCTCATGAGGGATTTCATGGTGTGTTCTGCCCGCCTTTTTCTTGTCCGAGGCGGTGAGCCAATCTTCCTCATGTAGGAGATGAGTATTGGCAAAAAGGTCGTAGCCATATGGGATCGTAGGCCAGTACCTACAGAGGAACTGAGCTTTGGGTCGGGAGATGTCATCAATGTGCTGCGTCGACATAACAATTGGTGGTATTGGGGACAGGTTTCAAACAGGGTTGGACTCTTTCCTCTTACTTATATCGTGAGTACGAGATGACTCACTCACGTGGCGTAGTTTGAACGATACTTCTATCAGGAGCCGATACCCAAAGGTAGCGAGGATGGAACCGAAAAAGAAAACTCACTTGGACGTGCAAGAGCTCTGTGGGACTATGAAGCGACTGAAGTGCGCGATTTAAGCTTGAAGAAGGGAAACATCATCGACATTCTTAGCAAATTTCACGACAACTGGTGGCTCGGTGTCTTCGAAGAGCGCGTGGGTATATTCCCATCAAGCTATGTTACAACAGTCAGTATATTGTACATCTCTCTCTGGCCACTCATCAACACTGATCGATCCAGAACCTCGTTCCAAGAGTGTCTCACCCACCACCGTTCCACCCCTACTATGTCAGGGCGCTGTACGATCTTGATGGTTCAGCTGAGGTTGAATTGAACCTTATCAAGGGCGATGTGATCTCGATAGACGAGATGTATGCGGACATGTGGTGGATCGGGAGAGGGCCTGATGGACGAACTGGATGGTTACCTGAGAACTACATTCAACCCGTGCTGGACAGGAGGGACTATGAAGACTGAATGGTTTGTAGTCTCACCCTTTCTGTTGGCATATACATCTCGTGCTTTTAATGGAAGTGTATCGAAGAGACATCGTGAACGTATTAAGACTACTGTCAAAAAACAGCCTAAATATTGGTTGGGTGAAACTGAATTTTTGTGGTCTCCTACTAAATATTGGGCTTAAATCGCGAAATAGCTCTTCGTGACTTGAACAAACTTCGAGCTTGGACCCCACCAAGACCAAGATCTGCGATCAGACATCTCAAGCCGAGTTTATTTTGGTCATTAAAGCCGAATAACCACTTTTAACTTACTAGACTAAACCAGTTCAAAGGAGTGATTTCTCCCTGGGCAAGCCCAAAGGCAAGCGCTCACCCAGTATCACCACAATTAGACGCCAACGATACGCCTTTAGCATATCTTCCATATTAAAAAAAAGAATCCTACCCGATTATCGAAGCGCGAAGCGATTCGACAAGCTGTGGTCAAGCGTACGGAACAGTTGACCAGCCTTCAGAGTCAACTGGACGATATGGTCTCATCGAGGGTATCCATTCATGGTATTGAAGTTGCTCGAGCCAGGGAACTATCGAGGGCAGCGGAACTCATCACAGGAATCCATACCCATTACGATCATTGCCTCAGAGAGAGACAAGCACTCGCTCATGAGACGGAAGATCCGCTGAGGGATAGAATTAGCAACTTACAGAGGCTCAATGAGCTGCAGCTCTCCTTGATCGCTCCGATAGGACAACTTCCTTTCGAGATTCTCAGTCAGATTTTTTATGAATACACCCTAATGGATGGATCACTTGAAATCCTGGTTCTCGTCAGTGCGCGGTGGAAGGAGATCGCACTGTCGGTACCTTCTGTTTGGAGTAGAATCCTTGTCTCGGATAACAAGTGGGACGCGTGCAAACGCCAGGAACTTGGGAGTGATGCTGGATCATTTCGCGCACTTGGTAGTTACCAGATATGCTCGACTAACGTCGACTTGGAGGCAGCTTTAATGCGCTCTAGAGCAGCGCTGCTGAGCCTTCGTATCGAACTCGTCGACTCCAGGGATGCCTTTTTGTCCACTCATGAGACGGAAGAGATGCTGATCCGGCTCATGGGCACACAATTTAGTGAGAGGACCCGAGAAATTGACTTGTTTGTGACAACAGGGTCGAGGGTCGCGGTGGAACCTATTGTGAAAGTCATGACAGGGAAATACATATCTCTCGACACACTTCGGCTAGATGCTCACCATAGAAGCTGGATAACATTATATGCTCCTCGCCTCATGGGATCCTTGGTGCGTGTCGAAAACCTGTATGTCCGGAAGAGCTCGATGATCGAAGCTCTTTCCAAGTCGAATTTGATGAAGATCCAACGGCTCGAAATCTCCTCAGTACCGTTGTCAAGTGAATTCAATAAAATTTGCAACAAGATGGAAAACCTGAAAGCCTTTCCCAGTATTGCTGACTGGCCCAATAGCTCTACTCCCTTCACGATATTCAATCACCTTTCATTCCTTATCTTGAGATGTCGTTCCATTCATCTCACCCAATTACGACTTCCATCACTTCAAAGAATGCTTTTAACTCTTAATGATAATCAACATCCTGGAGCAACTGTGCAGTCCGGAGCAACACCTTGGGACCTTCCGGCGTTGGTCCGATTGGACCTTTTCGTCTTTTCGGCTCAATTATTCACTTGGCTTCCGTCCATTTCAGCTCCGAATCTCCAGGAACTGACTATCCGTCGATATGATACCCATACCGAACGGTTTCCCCCA
The DNA here is from genome assembly GCA_019627755.1 of Serendipita sp. 411. Classification (NCBI taxonomy): domain Eukaryota; kingdom Fungi; phylum Basidiomycota; class Agaricomycetes; order Sebacinales; family Serendipitaceae; genus Serendipita; species Serendipita sp. 411. The sequence continues at coordinate 1,211 of WSTS01000589.1, read as the reverse complement.
ACACAGTTTCCCAAACTACATAGTCTCAAGATCTACGGCTCTGGTCCTAACGAATGGTTCATCGAACCCCTCGTGTGTATACCTGGAGTTCGCTCCGTGCACTTAGAGCCTCGAAGATGTGTCACTATATTCGGCGAGTTGCTCTTCACTCAGCTGGCTAATCCAGAGCTGTGTCCCGTTATTTCAGATATTACCGTAGGAGGAGAATTGTATCCCCTGAATGGCGAGAAAGCGATGTTAGAGCCGCTCATCGCGCGTGTTGCCGCCGTTCACTCAGGTCGCCTGTCACAATTCATCGTCTATTGGCCAAGTGCGGAAGGGCCAAGAGCGACTCGATATATCTCTTAACCTTGCTTTGGTCTAAATCCAGAGTTGTATACTTACAAACACATGAGATGACGTGATAGATATTCGGTATTATGAATTTTGCGCTCTGGACTTGTATGCTAACAATATCTTGGAATTCTATTCTCGTTAAATTGAATGTTTCTGGTCCCATATTCGTAAATTTGTATGCATTGTCTTCGCTTTGGATAAATACACCTCGTACAGTAACCCACTACTTAATCAGTCGTCGTCGGTCCCCGTTTCATCGTTCGTTAGCGGTGGCCACATTGTCGTCAAAAGATCATCTTTCTCGGTTTCTGCTTCCTGAGAAGATGCTTCGGCAGGAGGGGAATTGTCTTTTTCTCTCGTGCAAGTCCTACCATCTAATTCCAATCTGACGATCGTCTCCCAAAACACGCGAGTAGCCTCTTGTGCAGTTTCATCACCACCTTCTGCAATATGGGTAGAGGGCGGGTGCAATCGTATAATCCTTTCATTCTCATCGCTAGTATGTATGGGGGAAGATCCAGCACGAGGTCGACGGTGGGTATAAAATATGCTACAATGGACTTGACTCGGCTCTTCCGATGTTCGATTCAAGCTTTGAATGGCAGATAAGTAGGGCTGGAGTGCGTCCTCCGGCGACTTTTGCGGTGTACTCTCCGTCGAGATATAGACGACACCTAAAAGCATTTGATCAGAGATGAATGAAACAGCGGGTTTACGCTTACGTTTTCCCTCCGGACACGCCATTGAGGATGGACCAGCAATAAAGGCAGTAACGACTCTTGATTCACTATCAGGGCCGAGGGACCCTGGAGGAAACACGAGCACAGCACTATCGACGTCCAACTCCTGCGCCTCTTTCTTTCCTTCTTCCTTGA
>WSTS01000588.1:0-10573 GCA_019627755.1 Serendipita sp. 411 | reverse complement strand
CTTATGATTAGTCATTAGCTCTTTCCATTAGCAAATAGATCAAATTAGCACCCCCATTAGAGGGGTAGGTAGCTAAGATTCCTAATGTCCTAAAAGTGCCTGATTAGGTCTAATTAGACACTCATTATTTTCCTGATGTGTACTATATACAAATAGAGTGGTGGTAGATGCATTGAATACACAAGTCATAATGACAATAATCACTAATGACTTAGTAGCTGAGCTAATATTAGCTCTACTTCAATTGGATAAAGTCTAATGTGCTCTAATCAGATAGAGATTAGCCTAATAAACATTTTAAATCTCTAATGGGTCCTAGTGATCAGTCTTAGGTTCTAATTGGAGAGTGAATGTGCTAAGTGATAGGCTAAATGTCTTCCACTAGCATGGTATTAGTCTTATGTAAGACTAATATCACTATATATAAGCCCTTGTACTAACTTGTGTCTAATAGTAGGGTTATATTTTGCTGATGTAACAAGTTCAGACTTATGCCTCCAACACCTAGAAAAGTCAGAGTATTAGAAAGTCCTCATGACCAAGCAGAATAGTTGACAACTCTTCTGACAATGATTTGCAAACTATTATTCTACAAGAACTTACTTCTAGCAAGAGTGAACAGGAACATAACAATAATTATTTCTAGACATAATTCTACATCAGCAAACATGAAAAATAGTTGATTAGACAAGGTCTACAGGACTCTAAGAGCAAGCTAATGATTAGATACAAAGTCTTTGTTAGAAGTCGAACCCAATGCTCACCTCTACCGGACTCTACCGCCTCCTACCGGTCCCGTCCAAGCAAGAACTGACCCCCCGCGCGCCTCCCGCCCTCAAGCTATCTCCGGTAGGAGCTGGAAGCATTGGTGGGATCTTTTATGACACCACCGGTGCTCTCTAATGAGCAGAAGAGATCCTACCAGTGCTCCCGGTCCACTGACAGGAGCTTACCGGAGAAGATCTTCACCGGCTGATGACTTCCCATAGTATATATACCGTGTAAACATTATCTAGAGTCGTCAGCCAGAATATCGATTTAGCCAACCCCGTTACCTGTCCCTCCCGCTTGCTCTAAGTCCTCCCCGCCTTCGTTCTCTTCCCACTCCCTCCCGGTAACGAGCGTAGGCCGGCAGAGACTGGTTCTCTGCTAAGCCTTGGTCGACTGCCTGGCCACTGGGGACTTCCCAACCCAGGTATCGTACTAAGGGTCACGGCTTCACAGCTAGCGCCCCTCCTGTTTGCTGCCGGACTCTCACTCATCCGGTAAGCCCCGGTAAGCCGGTATCGATTCATCGGTACTACCTACGGATACAACGCGCTACTCGGTGAGCCTGGTACCCACCCACTCGAGGCTTAACAGTCTTATCAGGTCTAATATTGTCTCCATAGATCTAATGGCAGATCTATGTTAGATCTATATAACAGGGGACATTGCTTATAGGTCTAGAGTCTAATTTAATCTCTGTAGATCTATAAAGATAAGCAAAATTTTCCTGATGTTTTGCAGGACATTGATATTATTAATGACCACCAAAAGCAAACATGGTGCCAGTTGCCCAAGCCTCAAACCTTAGCATAGATAGCCTCCAATATGGTGCACAGAGGGGATGGTACTAGTGGGGGCCAATCTCTTCCCAACATTACAAACCTGGCTCTCCCCTAAGCCCCTTCTTTGAGCTCTCCTCCTTGTAACTCACACTCTAGAAATCATTGGTCACCTTAAAACTGTTGTACTGTCTCATTTGCAGCCACCCCTTGACAATCTCCTCAAACTCCTTGCTCACCAAAGAGCATCACCTCTTCTACACCTCATATGCCAAAGGTATGGGTCAAGAAGCTGTGGGCATAGGGGAAATCACTGAAGCTGTGGAATCTTGGATTTTACTCACTGCATATGCAAAAGATCCTTGTGACCACCAAGGAGGCATATTGCCTTTAGGTTCTCACACATGATATATATCCAAACAAAAACTTGAGGCTCCAAAGTGGAAGGAGATATTTGAGGAAACCATGCAGAAGCTGCTTGCTGATTATGAAGCCAGTATGTCTTGTGTCTTTCCATTGACTGTTTGGCTTACCTCTTTATTTCAGCAAACTATCCTAGATTTAATCTCCACAAGCTTTGAGTGGTATGTCAGACTCCTGTGTTTATGATCTAAGGTTTATGTTTATTAGATTGCCAATGTAATGTGGGGTGTCTGAGCAGTTGCAAAAACCATTGCATGCAATATGGTAGAAAATAGAATGAAGCTTAAGCCCCCTTGCAAAGTCTGGGACGAGCATGGTCTCACCTAGTCAGCAAGGGTGCTACTATGCTATATATATACTTGTGATTGGGTCCAGGAGCTTCTAACAGGTGGCAAGTACTTGCAAGGCAAAAAGGGCAATGTAAGTGCAAATCTACCTTGATTCTTAGGCTAATGTGCCAATATACAGTGACCCACAAAACTATAGCTGAACTTGCAGAATGTGGTTTTTTGGCTAGTAACAGATGAACTAGGCTAGACCAAACAAAGATGAGACTATATTCAGGTAGCCAGGCATCTCAGCTCTCTAATGGTATCCATATTGTTACATACAACTCACTATTAAGGTTGTAAATCATCAATCTTTGAAGGGATATCAAAGCTACCATCAGTAAAACTCAGTATCTAATCTTAGTCTAATACTAGCACTAATGAGGTGCTTTTAGTGCTTTAGTGTAATTGGCATCTTCCCCCTTCTAATTAGACCTAATATTAGTCTAGTATTAGTTCTATTATATCTAAAAATGCTAACACTTGCCTTATATAAGACCTTTTAAGTCTAGTCTCTTATGACTAGCAACTTGAATTTTAAGTTTTTACTGATGACAGTTATGTGGCCAATGTCCTGAAGTCACAAATCATGTGAAGATCCTAACAATATGACCAAGCTATTAACAATATGGTATCTTCCTATATGTAGAGGATAATTTGTCATCAGTTTGGTCCTATTATAGTTATAGCTTGTGCCATCCTAGTGGAATGTATCTGTCTCTTCTCACCACTGGATTCTGGTCACTTCTCTTACTAAACTTATGGTATAGCTAGTTACCACTGTTCTATAGTGTTTACATCTATTCTATGTATCATTTCAATCACAAAAGACTATTTGTACTACCCTACAAAGGTGCTTGTTTAGGTCAATACCTAAGCTCTCACCTATCTAGGAAAGTATTCAATAAAGTTCAAGCTATAAAAGCATTCTAAACAGTTGGTCATGGATTTCCCTTTAGCATGATAGTAAATTGTTATCATAGTAGTACAGTAGTGAGGCTAGAACTAGTCAAAAATAGGTGGCTTCCATAGTACATAGTCTAGATAGGCTTATATTGTTCTTTCCCTAGGCTATAAAGCCTATATAAGACAGAGTTAATGGTTTAGGATTATTTTACATAGGTTAGGCCTAAACAAAGGTAGGAATACCTTCCATAGGCCACTAGTAAGAGATAATTTGAACTTTAGTAGCAAATTCTGAATAGCAAAGGGTAGACAATAGGACTGAGATACTATGGAAATGGCAGGAGATACATATGAGAGTAAATAGCATCAGGAAAAAATTGCTTATCTTTGTAGGTCTACAGAGATTAAATTAGACTTTAGACCCATAAGCAATGTCCCCTATTATATAGATCTAACATAGATCTGCCATTAGATCTATGGAGACAATATTAGACCTGATAAGATTTGGTGTCTAATCATTAGCCTGCTCTTAGAGTCCTGTAGACCTTGTCTAATCAACTATTTTTCATCATCTGGAAAATAGACATGAGCTGTCAAGATCTGTCAAGGTCTGCAAGCATTACAAGCACTGCAAGCTAGTACCCCCTCCTTGATAGCATTCATAGCTGTTCTTGTAAGTCCTTGCAAGCTCTAGACAGGATTTACTTTTCCTTGCTCCAAGGACATTTTGCTTGCTACAAGTAATTTTTCCATAGCACAAGCACTTTTTACTTGGTGCAAGGGCTTACAAGGGAAAAGGCTTGCTGCAAGCTAGTCCTTCCTTGTAGCTCATTTCAGTTTTCCAGATGTAGTGCCAATCTAGCTAGAATCAGCCTATGGGGTAGACACCATGTGACATTTTGCTGATGTAGTCTAGGGCCTAGAGTTGAAATTCTAGGAAGATAGGGGAACTTGGAGCAGACTAGCTTGACCAATGAACACACCCCATGCAAAACAAAGGCAAGTCATCCCACCAATGAATGACTAAAAAAGAGAGGATCCATAATGGCCAACTAACAGCTGGCATGGGCAGATAACCTACTTATCTAGCCAAGCCAATCAGGCTGCACAGCTGTGCCATTGCCAGCTGGCCCTTGGGCCACTGGCTTTTTTTGCTTCAAAAAAATCTGAAAAAAATGTAGAATAAAGCAAATTAGTAAATATATTACATCTATATACAAAGTTTGTGGTATGTTGCTGTTGGCCTTCACTAAACAGCCCCTTTTGTTACTTGGACCTGAACTTCACCATAAAAACTCACCAAAAAAAATCAGAAAAAAATCAGAATGAGCAGCAATGAAGAGACAAGCATCTGGGAAGACATGACAACACTAGATGTTGAGGACTTTGCTGGTTTTGATGCATTGGAGGCTGTTTTCCCCCCCAGGCAGACTCTATATGCGACCTATTTGAGCTTATACTTACAAAATTGGATGCCAACAAATCATTCTTACTCTTTAAAGTGCATTTGGTCTTGGTTTCTCTCCCTCTGTCCTTCAAAATGTAACTGGTATGTCATTTTTAACACTCTAAACCTATGATTCCAATGTTGCAAGCCTATCTATGCTATTGAGGTATATTCTATATGGTCCTACACTCACATCACTGATCCCTCTGATAACTCTAACAAGTTCATTGTTGAAAGAATGTGAAGATTTGGAAGAACCAACCCATCACTGTGCACAAAGGCTAATATGGACACTTGGATTTCCTTTCTGCATGTTATTGGCTTCCTTTGTATGTCCTCTGGGCACCAAGACTCTTCAAATGGTTGGGCTTAATCTTCAGGGAAGGGGCTATTATCCTCAACTCTAACCATGATTCTAGACTGAAACCAGCTAGGGTAGGCATGATTTCAGGGGTAGTGGAGAAGAGCATGGTAGTCAATCCTGCCTCCTCCCCCTTGAAACAACTGTGAAGTCTCTAGATAGTTAGGATAGTCAAGCACAGTGATTGGGGGAGTCTATGTAAGTAAAAGCAGTTTAGGAGCCTCTGGTGACTTGTAGTACATTATAGGGCTGTAGTCAATGCAAATAGGGTGCCATGAACTACATCAAGAATAGACTCTGGTGATCCACTTTGAGATTTAAGCTGCAACCTTAGATCCATAGTGTACTCGTACACTTGGTATCTGACTCTGGATCTCTATACAGCACCAAAACACAAATATGGTACTTTTTCCCACCTTGATCCATCTGATATTGACCATTCATCAGTAAAACTCAGTATCTAATATTAGTCTAATATTAGCACTAATGAAGTGCTTTTAGAGCTTTAGTGTAATTAGCATCTCCCCCCTTCTAATTAGACCTAATATTAGTCTAGTACTAGTTCTATTATGTCTAAAAATGCTAACACTAGCCTTATATAAGACTTATCAAGTCTAGTCTCTTATGACTAGCAGCTTCAATTTTAAGTTTTACTGATGTTGACCATCAAAACAACATGGCTTTACCTCTGTTAGTTGTCTTAGCCCTATAATTGTACTTGTCTAATCATCTATTCAGGTGACAGATGCTCAGTCCTCTGAGAATTTGGATCCACTTGCAGATATAGACACTGCCAGTAGTGATTCAAATGAGGACAATGATCTCTATGACTATGATAGAACTGGTCTTGGCATTATTGAAGAACAATGGCATGGTGACAAGGAGAACATTGTTGAATCCCTGGTCTTAGAAGAGTCTGAGTCACAGACTTCAGCATCTCCAGAATGGCTACAAGGTCTCTTTAAAGAGAAATTGGATATTTGCAAGCAATGTACAAGGAATTCAAATATCCCAGATCTGTACTTGGTTCATAAAACCTTCTGGCTCCCTTGGACATCAGCCTGTTTTTGACTCTGAGCTGCCTCCCCTCTATTGCCTATGAGCCAGATTTCTTCTTCTGGGACCCAAGGGCCCTGGTTGATGTCCTCAAATGCCCACTTTGCTCATAGACATTGATTGGCCATGGCTTCATTGACCAGCCCAGATGCTGTATTTAACTTGATTGCTGCTTTTATATCATTAGAGTGCAATACTGTTGCAAGAAATGTCCTAGCAAAAACAGCTCCACTGCCACATTCAATAGCTATGACAAATATATTCTGGATAGTCTTCCATTACATCTTCACCTTGAGTTTCCAGCAATAATGACCTATTGTCATCAGGGAAATATCTTTAATAGCTAGAGTCTTCCTAGAATTTGAACTCTAGGCCCTAGACTAGGAGTAGTACTACCTAGTACTAGGGACTCTAGCAGCTCTAGGACATATTCTAGGTATAATTCTAGTAAACTCTAGGCTGATCCTAGCAGCAATCCTAGTTTAGAATATAGGAACAATCCTAGCTCCATTCTAGCTGCCTCTAGGATGCATCTAGGTAGGGACTAGGGCATTCTAGGTAAATCTCTAGCACCTCTTCTAGTACTATTCTAGCAGATGTTCTAGCTAGATTCTAGGCTCTTCTAGAACACATTCTAGCCACTATACTATTGAAACTCTATGGATTTTATAGGACACTCTACTCTGAGTTGTAAGATATTCTACTGGGGGGCTTAGATCTGTCGTCAACAGTCCTTAATCTTGTATTGACTCCGTAGTCCATAAGATTAGAAAAAACTATCGTGTTAAGAACCATCCACCAGCTGCAAAGACTCGGCCGACTTAGGCAAAGAGCATACGCTCACTATGGCCGAACAGGAAGGCCATACAACAAACGCGCGAGAAGGCACACACAATTGAAGTCCCTACAAAGACATCCCCAAGTTTTTACACACTCAAGCATCAACATCTGCCGAATATACATCCGCCAATAAAGCACTCTGCACCCTACAACAACCAAACAACGGAATAGCACACACACTCTCAGAACTGGCCATCATCCTCTCAACTCATATAGAATGCAAAAAAGCCAACAAAAATGGGGCTGGAATCATTAAAGCTGTCTCTGCGGTTTTACAGGCATATGACCGTGAATACTCTAACATAGCTACTGCAACTACGCTGGAAAACAGGGTCAACTGCATCACTCAGCTAATGCAATCCAAGCTTGAATCCAATCTGGAGAAGCTGGAAACAAACATCAAGCACATTGAAGCCACAGCCATCAAATATAGTGAGCTGACAATTAACTCCCAGGACCAAGCCGCCTCAATCAACAAAGCCATCCAAAACCTAAACGGAGCAGCAACGCAATCAGCCACCAACACACAATGCACCTACAGTGAAGCACTTCGTCAGGCAACCAGCCCCCCAGCTAACAATGCAACAGCCAACAATGTGAAGATCTCCAACCGCTTGAACATCCAAGCAACACAAATCCTCATCGAATTCGACCCCACCTCCAAAGTAAACAACCTCAACCACAACCAGGCATCAGATGCAACCAGCAAAATGAGAACCAAAGCAATCAAAGCACTTAAAAAGGTCACCAAAGGCAGCGACATTAAAGCCTCTATCAAGCACGCCACCATCACATGGAGAGGAGGTCTTCTCATTGAGCTCAACTTGACTGATGCAGCTGCATGGCTATGCAAAGAGGCCAACACAAAGAGGTTCACTGACACACTCGCAGCAGGATCAAAGCTCAGAAAGAGAACATACCCGGTAATCCTCAAATTTATTCCTGTACGCTGGACACCAGAACAACCTGAATCACTACGCAAACTTGAAGAGAGGTTAGACCTAACTAAAGGCTCCTTAATCAAAGCAAAATGGATCAAGGACCCAGCTAGGTGAGGAAGAAACCAGGAAGTAGCACATGCAAAATTGCAATGTACAGACCCCAACTCAGCGAACAAGATCCTAATCTCTGACATCTACATCTGCAATGCAAGAGTGGAAGCAGAACGCGACACATGGGAACCAAGTGTATGTGGAAAGTGCCAAAGGTATGGACACTTTGCAGCAGAATGCCAGGAGGCATCCAATAAGTGCAGCCAATGCAGAGGACCGCATCGCACAAACCTATGCACCAACAGAAGTGCCACCTTCTGCACCCCATGCAACTTACCCATTCACACCACCAACAGCCCATCCTGCCCCGAGTACTGCAAGCAAATCAATGCGCAAAAGGTGAAATGCCCGGAGTCACTAATGCCATTCTACCCCACAGAACAACTGTGGACCTGGGACGCAGATGTAGCTGTGCCCTGGATCAATAGACCCCCTATAGGCTTTGACATGAGTCAAGCTATTTTATGAGCAAGAGGCCCCTACCAATCCAAGCCAAATGCAGCGCAAACCAAATACACAGCTAAGCAACAGCTGCTCAACGGAAGACAAACAATCCTGTGGGACTATGCCCCGGATGACAACTCCAACCACATCCCGCTAGGACAAAGGTGAAGGATCAACTCCGTCAGCAGCAACACCACAGCCAGGCCCACATCACCAACTACCCCAGCTGTAGCCCCAACTGAAAATCACACAACACCCGCAGCCACCTCACCAACACCAACCAACTTTGCGGACATAGTTCTCACACCAGGCCGCATCCAACTCTCACCAGAGCCTGAGGAACCCCCACTTGGAACAGCAACACCAAACGCAGCAACCCCTGGACACCAAGCAATCTAAGATGACTAGCACACCCTCTAACGAAATGCAGCTTAAGATCTTACAGATCAACTTAAACAAATCGCACGAAGCCCAACTTGATCTCCTCCACGCAGCCCACAAGGATTACGACATCATTGCCATACAAGAACCATGGATCAGCAGCAGCGGTAACACTGCAGCGGGCCAACACTGGAGAGTATTCTACCCAAGCACCAAACTACTCGACAGATACAAGGACAAGCCAACCCGATCAACACTTCTGGTCAGCACAAAATTCACCTCAGACTCAATACGGCAAATCAAAATCTTCAGCGGCGACATTACAGCAATTCAACTAGAAACGGAGGATGGCATACTCTCTTTATTCAACGTCTACAACGACTGCAACCACAACGATGCCATAACTATCATGAAACAACACCTAGAGGTAGTCAGCAAACAACCAAATGCCAAACACACCCTCATATTAGGCGACTTCAACCGACACCACCTGCTCTGGGAACTCACAGAAAATGCACACCTCAACAGCCGACCAGCCCTCATAGACCCGCTGATCGACCTTATCATTGAATATGGTCTAGAGCTGACCCTCCCACCAGGCATCCCAACGCTATGCTTGCATGCGACCAAAAACTGGACAAGACCAGACAACATTTGGCGACTCCCAACAAACCCCAACCCAGTCATTGAATGTAACACGATACCGGAACTTACCCCTCCAAAGACCGATCACATCCCAATTGCAATAACCCTGATCATCAAGACGAGATCCGCCGTCCATCCCATCAAATCCAACTTCAGAGAGACCAACTGGGAAAAGCTGATAGACTCATTCAAGGCAGCCAACCTCAGACCGCACAACATCAGTGAACTCAACACCCAATCAGCCATCGACAACGCAGTGGAAAGTTTGACCACAGCAATCCAGGATTCGATCAGAGTAGCCACTCCCCTTCACAAAGAACGGCCGCACAGCAGACGCTGGTGGTCGAGAGACCTACGCAACCTCCAACGGACAAGAAACAGGCTAGGACGAGAGAGATACAGATGGCGGGGCTCACCGGACCACCCTATACATGAAGACTACAAGCGCGCAACCCAAGAGTTCACCCAGGAACTCCGAAAGACCAGAGAAGAACACTGGGAAGGTTGGCTAGAAAGTATAAACAGTACTGAATCGCTCTGGCAGGCAAACAAATATCTAGCACAGGAACCGACAGACCTCAGTACGCAGTATATACCAGCACTATCAACTCCAAACGGAACTCAAGCCAACACGAACCTCAAGAAGTGCCACGTGCTATCCGAAGCTTTTTTCCCCCCTCCTCCGCCCAACCCCCACGCCTTATTCTCCACGCTGGACGCATACCCCAAACCTATAGCACACTACAAGCCGTTCTCGCAAAGAAGAATCGAAGCAACAATCAAATGTGTTCAACTGCACAAGGCACCTGGACCCAACGGTATCCCAAACGTCATCTACAAAAAACTGATACACCTGATAGCTCTGCTACTCAAACCCGTATTCAACGCTATAATGAAGCACAGCATCTACCCCACAAAATGGAAAGACATCAGCAAAATAAGAAATGCTACAAGGAAAAAAGTCCTTGTACAAGCTCCCACAAGCCTAGGTCATTCTTGCACAAGAGCCCACAAGGCTTGTTCAACCTTGTACAAAAGTATTGTCATTTGTACAAGACTTGTTAGTTCTTGTACAAGCCTTGTACTTACAACCAAGTTCTTGTTCACAAGGTCTAGATCTTGTATGGTCCTTGTTTACTACT